>APFE030692121.1:0-34478 GCA_000404065.3 Pinus taeda | reverse complement strand
CAATCCTTGCACGGACCCTATGGGAAAACTCATACTCTCTCTATTTGACTCTCTAGAACTGGAAAATCGAAAATTAGACCACTGGATACTACTAACCTCTCTTGCCACCTACTACTCACCCGCTGGCTCAACCTCCACTCTTCAATCACACCTACTACTAGGAATTCAACTTGTCTAGGAACCTCAATATCTACACTTTTGTATTCTCCATCTACCCATCGAACTCTTCTTTTAATATTTAGGTAATACTCCAATGACCAGAATTAAAAGTTAATCATTGGTTGTGATGATTTCCAAGTCAATCTGTGTGAGTTTCTAGATGATTCACACCTTTCACAATTAATTCCTATTAATTAACTAATTTTCCTTTGTTAGAGTTAGGAATTTTTTAATTACGGTCAATTAATTTAATTGAGGGACCTCTAGGTGAAATTTGCAGAAACGATTTCTATGTTTTGGAGAACTTATGTGTATTAACCTCTCCACAACGTTCGGAGACTATAATACCATCTAATGCTACAAAAACTAACAAGGCATGCACATGGTTTTTTGTGCATGTTTTTGCACATGGTTTTAGGCATGATGTCTTTTTCCCACGGAATTTTGTAGATATGGTCAAGAGAACTATGGTTATGTTCTAATCCAAGGTTAATTTATTAGTGTTTGTGAATGCTTCGACATGTATATAATGTATTGTAACAATGAAATGAATATAATGAAAAATCAATTTGGTTTTCCCAATTTGGGTTCGAGGAGAAAATCCTTGTGTATGTTATATATTCTTGCCATTGTAATATTTTTTTGTTTTAAGAATCTATTTTCCTGTAATTTCTGTACAGGATATATATATGTGTGTGTATATAGCACTATCTCTCTGAGCTTTACAATGATTAGCCTAATGTACACACACACACACATATAAATGCAATAAAACAGATACATGCTCAAATAGTGCTTGATTACCATAAGAATTTATTCAACCAACTGATAATGAACTATATCTCCTACTTAGCCAATTAGACTGAATTTTAGACTCATAAATAGACAAAAGAACTAAGCCATTTCTTGGAAATTACATAGGAAATTAACATTCAATATTCGCACAAGCAATAACCTTCCTCGTCACTTAAAGATGAATGATCCTTATTTAAATAATCATACAAGAAATGAAATTCCTCATTATCAATATAGGCAATAAGAATTCCTCGTTAGTCATACACAAGAAATAAATATCTCTCAACATTAACATGAGAATTTAATCAAGACACTAAGCATTCATAGGAAATTTATATAAGGTTCACATACACAAGAACTCAGATAAGTACTTATCCTAATGTAGGAAGATTTGCAACTGACATTGGTACTTCGACTCTCCTCCCCACCTTAGATTGGCTTTCACTATAGTATTTATTGCAATCAATCACCCCAAGGCCATATTTCAAATATTCGGGAAGGGTGTTAAAAGTAACTTCTCCCACCTTCAACACCACTAAGAGTCCATAGATCCACCTATATGTACCCAACAACCAAATGCTCCTCAAAGATCAAGGTTTAACTGTCTTTGCCTAGCCACTAATGCTTTAATACCTTAGTGCCTCCACCCCAGATTTGGATCCTCAAGGAACCTGCAACTACTACTACGGAAAGGGATGTCCCTTAATGAATTGGCGAGGCTGAAAATGGTTTGAAAATTATTTCTATTCATTATTCTCGTTGGACAACAACAATGAATATAAATAGTGTTTGCAACTATTTCCATTCATTGTTTTTGTCTAATGAGAATAATAAATAGAAATAATTGTAAACCAGTCTCAGCCTTGCCAATTCTTTGAGGGAGATCCCTTTCAGCAATAACAGTTGCAGGTTAAGGGGAAATCTATCAAATAGAATAGTATTGTTGTTGATCTTTGCAGCTTACTATTCTCACATGTATCAGGGACTAGTGGGAACATCATGTAACACAGAAATATAGCCAGCTAAACATGGAGGGGAATTTTTTTTGGGGAAAAAAATTGTTACTCACAAAATATAATGATATGAAATCTTTATAAAGATGATAGGTCATTTTTCATTATTTCTCAGTCATAAAAGGTAGGGAATAAAGAGAAAAAAATAAACAAACAGACATGTATATGAAAAAACAATATCTATCTTTAGTCTGGATCTACCAAGCAATGTAGAGGGATCAAATTTTAGTTGGCATATCAACATATTTGATCTCTCAGTGCTTAGTAGATCCAGAGTAAAGGTGGATCTATGCTAGTTTAATTCCTCCTTTAAATAGGCTACATTCCACGTGAATACCATGGGTCAACACCATTGGTTCTCAATACCACGGGTCAATTCCATTTGCCATTTTTATTTTTATTAATATTAATATTAAGGTTAATAATTTTTGTTTTGCATAATATTAATAATAAGGCCCGTGGTATTTGGCTCATAGGCTTCACCTAAAATACCTCTAGTTTATTTATATTTTTATTTATTTTACCATACTTTTAGAGTAAGTATAAGAAGATGCTTTATTTCTTTACCATACCTCCAATTTATTTATATTTATATTTATTCACAATACCCATATTTTGAGTGTTCATAATCTCTTTATATTTTAAATTTATATTGTGTTTATACATGATGATAATTAGACTGATCTCGGCCGACATTAGATTTAAAAATGTTGAATTTTTTACATTTACGTTTACATTTACATGTTTACGTGAGATTTACCTCCATACTGGGTTGTAGAGCGCCTCTTAGCACAAGCATATCAAAATAAGACTAAGCTAATCATTAGAATGATATTTAACATGTAATTTTTTTTTGGAATAGATAGATTCACATATGAAAGATCAAGTTTAACTATGATTGGATAGTATTCTCTCTTCAAAATAATTTGACTCAAAAATTATTAAGGGACAATGTTTCCAATTGGCTCGCTTTAGTGGAAGTCCAGGAATAGTAAGAGGGTTAAACCAAGAATATGTACAAGATAAAAAATAGAATATCACTGTTGAGAAAGTAGAGAGGATACTAATAAAATATGACTAATTCAACATGTAATATTTTTTTGGAATAGATAGATTCATATATGAAACATCAAGTTTAACTATGATTGGATAGCATTATCTCTTCAAAATAAATTGACTCAAACATTATTAAGGGACAATGTTTTCAATTTGCTTGCTTTAGTGGAAGTCTAGGAATAGTAAGAGGGTTAAACCAAGAATATGTAGAAGATAAAAAATAGAATATGGATGTTAGGAAAGTAGAGAGGATACTAATAAGATATGGTTGTTAAGAAAGTAGAGAGGACAATGATAAAATATGACCATTAAGATAGAGATCAAATATGGCCATTAGGAAAATAGAGAAAATGTGAACGTTGTTGATTTGTTAGATATCGGTAATTAATAATTTGTTAATAAGAAAATGGAATATAATAAAAGTTATGCTTAAAATAGAATAAATAGAATATATTAATTAAAAGAATTAGAACAATATAATAAATAGGATGAAGGACCAAATTAATAAAATAATAAAATAATGAATTTGGTCCAATTTATTTTAATTCTAAAGTGGAAAATGATAGAATATTTATTTTAAATTATTAAATTAATATTAAAATTATATTAAATTAGACGAATTAGAAAAATATGCAATGTGCTCTTTGTTTTAGTGGAAGTATGGGAATAGTGGTTTTAGTGGGATAGATATAGAAATACAATAAATAGAATATATTAATTAAAAGAATTAGAATAATATAATAAATGGGATGAAGGACCAAATTAATAAAATAATAAATTTGGTCCAATTTATTTTAATTCTAAAGTGGAAAATAATAAAATATTTATTTTAAATTATTAAATTAATATTAAAATTATATTAAATTAGACTAATTAGAAAAATATTCAATGTGCTCTTTGTTTTAGTGGAAGTATGGGAATAGTGGTCTTAGTGGGATAGATATAGAATATGACGGTTACAAAAGTATAGAGGATAGTGATCATTATGACAAAGAGATAGAGATAAAATATGATCGCAGGGAGATAGACATAAAATATGATTGTTAGAAAAATAGAGAGAATGTGAACATTGTTGATTTGATGTTTATTAACAATAAATAATTAATAATTTGTTATTAATAATTAATAGTTCTTATTTTTTCTGGAAGTTGGGGAAAGGTTATGGTTAAATTAGAGTAAATATAATATATTAATTCAAAATAATTAGAATAATATAATAAATGGGATGAAGGACACACGAATATGGAAGAAAACTAGAATAGCTTTATTAAGATGAAAAGTAGAAAGAGGATTACAACCATATGTTCTGACCTAGCATCATCCTCCAGCTAGGAAGCCCTTCTTCACCTCAAGCAAATCTTAGATCACCCAACACTATGAATGTACACAAGAAAACCAACAGCTCTTCTCTGTAAGATACAAAATTCCAGCCTCTGGATCTCTATGATGAGGGATCCATATATAGATGATTACAGAGAGGTGAGTCATCTTCTGGGATCTTGATTATTGTCCTCTCTCTGAGAGTTCCTACTTCCACTTGGAGAATGATGATCTCTTACTCAACCCTGGTCGAAAACAAAGAGGCAAGTGTTAGAGGGGAAGCTTCTGGAAGATTCCATGATCTTCCACGTCGCATTTTGTACATGCCATTTATCCATTCCCAACCATCGCACCCTACAGAGGAGCAATTCAGTATGCATCGCACCTTGTACACTGGGAAGGTGATATGCATCGCACCGTCTGCACTCAGCTTTCAGTATGGTCCAATTTTGACCATTTATGAGCAGTTTTCAGTGGAGAACTTCTGCGAGATGATGTAATTAGATGACCTTGTTCCTTTAGGAAGCGAAGAAACACTTTTAGGGACTTAGGAGCCCTCAGTTTATGGACATTTATAATTGCGGTCGAAGTGCCCAAAAATGTCTATAACAGTTTCCCCCTAAAGCATGAGGTCGTTAATCTTCGTGATGTCGGATGAAATCCTTTACTATGAGGATTCGAAGTTTTTTTGAGCTGGGAGGCAACCTGTAATAAGATACAATACAATACATTATTTTGACAACATTTTTTCATGATCTAACTAAGGCGAGCATCCCCATCGTCAACTTTATAAATTCATTTTCATGTACATAGGACAGACAATCGTCTGTGTGACAGACTGATGATATGGACCCATCATCTTTTGATTTGGATGATCATATGTTCGGCAATGATGTAGACTTGATGTATTTATATTCCTAAATATATCGCAAACCGGATAGATGAAACTAGATCCAGGGTCTTCAAAACTTGTTCAATCTTCACTCGGAGTACAAGTCAATCCATGTGAAAAATGTTATGGAGTCAAACATGGAACACATCGCCTGATTACCAGCCAATGATGTAAGTTGTTAACATGCGTGAGAGGAATCACCAATAATGAAAATGACCCTCAAGGTACTACAGTACAATTCACGTGGTCTGAAAAAAAGATTTGGCATCGAACACCACGTAAAATCTCTCGGTCCAAGGCCATTGATGTAAACTTGTCAACGAAAGTGAGAAACTTGCCATTGAGGCATGCAAGCTTCAAAGTACTGAAAGGGTTGTTCCTAAGTCAACTTCTTGGATAATGAGTTGATGTCGACAAGAAGCGACCCGTCGCAGGAGGGCCTTAATGAATCCAACATCAATGACATGGAACGAAGCAAATGATTTTGGAGGTGAAAACAATCTAACGATACAGGGTTCAGGGTGGCGGTCATGAAGGAATGGAGCATGAATGTATTGCAGTGGGTGAGACACAGGTGAATTGTCTGAATGACTTCTCTTAAACATATCAGCGACACTGACGATGGATTGGTAGCATTAACCCCAAATATGGATGGTGTGGTGGACCAATGTTGATGAAAAGTGAACAGAACAACCCAATCTAGCATGGATGCGGAAAGAAAGTGTCATGTTCAAGAGCGACTTGCTAGAAAGAAAGTTTCTTCAAGTTTTCTTCCCAATTTTCCCCAGTCATTGCTGACCAGTACCTCTTTATTTTTGTCAAGCTTGAGGAGGATAACATATGCTTGTTCTATAATCCACCCTTCGGGCGAACCTGTCGCTATATTTTAGCGAGCCTAGCGACAATGATACCTATTCTCGTCCATTTGGACGAGTTCGTCGCTATTCGGTTTTAACGAGTTTAACGACAAATATAACTCGGTCCCTTTCAATTTTACAGATTCTGAAAGGAACGGAAAGTAGAATCCAACGATTCTTTTTCGTCATATAATCCCTTAAGTCCGAAAAAGCATAAAATAATACAAAAGGGATGAATTTTTGATAGTTTTAACGAGCAGGACAAGACAAGCGCTCGATCTTTTTGTGTAATAATCCCTCAGGTCCAAAAAGATTAAAATTAGGAGGGATATCACTTCCGATGACTTTAACGAGCCGGAGAGGCCAATCGCTCGGAAATATTTTAGTCAGGTGAAAAGAGCTTAAAGAAGACTCATTTTTGAGGAACGAGTGATGGTTTCAAGTAGCAGCTGATATCAGGTAACATTTGGAATTTTCCAATCGTGGTAGTGTCACAAGGATGGCTAATAGAATCACTCTTCGCAGATGTTCCTCGAAGGGGTAAAAAATCAGATGGGGGTGAATGATCGGCTAAAAATAGAGTGGAGGTGATGGTGAGAACACGACCAAGGCTCAAAAGCTGGCGATAAGGCATTCACAATGGTTATTTACCAGTTCATTTTCTTTTAATGAGCTTAAATGTTGGGGGAAACATTTGCTCATGACTTATTTTTATTTTTTAATAAACTTGAACTATGTGCTAAAACTTCTCGTGGAGGGCTTATTTTTTAATGAGCTTGAACCCTACGGTAACATTGCTCGCCAGTCGTATGATAAGAATGTCTCAATCAAGATGCTATTTTGAAGTGGCTTACATCTCCCAAGCTTTGCCATGGATCCTTTCTTTATGCAAGTTAGGAAACAACTAGCCTTACGGGTTTAAAGGGTTAGAAGTCCTACAAATTTAAAAAATAAAATGGTCGCTCTTCGCTTGCATGCGGAAAGATTTGCATGCCCGCAGGTATAGCAAAGTAGAGTTTCCAGGTTACCCTTCAATCTGCAGACAAAACATTTGTTCTATCAGAAAAAGCCTACATTTTCCAGGTTACCCTTCAATTTGCAGACAAAACATTTGCTCTATCGAGAAAGGCCTACCTTCTAACGGAGGTATGTTATCCGGTCTAATCCCATTTTCCTATATGGACAGGTATCAGACTAGTCATATATCCTTCGCCGAAACCTACCCTATACCCAGAGTTTTTCTACTGAAGCCGACCAGGGTGCATGCCCCTTGGGTTTTAGTCATGTCCTACTGAATCACTCACGTTCTTTAGGTGGATGGACTGGAGATCGATGAGACATTGCTTGTGTGAAAAGACCATTTAGGGATTGCATTTGACTATTTGTGATGTGAACTCGTGAATGACATTTGGTCTACGAGATTGACCATTCTGTCATCGTGTGGAAAGCACATTACTCTAAAGAGTGAGGAGACAATGGCTCCCATGCAATAAATATAGTCGCATCCAAGGAGTAGATTATAATCCAAGGGTCCTTGAACTACCATCACGTTCATGTGAACAGCTTTCCTTCTCAAAGTAATGGGCACATTTGGAAGGATCCCTAAAGGTCGACTAGTTCCTTTGTCAAAGCCTGTTAGATTTCTCATTTCAGGAAAAAGCGATGGCGAACCAAGCGGTTTCCAAGCAGTTGAGGAAAGGATATTCACAGAAGTGCCTTCATTGATGATGGTACCAACCATGACCATTCTGTAAGCTTGTACAATGATTTTGAATGGTACACTAGCTGGTAAACAGGGTCTACCTAGTATATTCCAGTCGGAGGAAACGACTAGGTTTGTTGGTGGTGGGACCGAATAGATGGTCGGATAAGACTCTAATGAACTTCATTCCTGTGATAAAGGAATGGGAGGACTACCCCCAAGTTCATCGGAGTCTGTGTTGACAAAAAGAATTTGAACGGTGTCATTCTCTTTCTCTTCAGTCATGGTATCATTCGAAGATGAGCACTCCCGGGTCAACTGCCATCTCGATCTTTTGACTTTCGTTTGGTATGGATTCAGAGCATTCATTTTCAGTGATAGATGCTTCGGCTGACCACAATGATGGGCCAACCGGATTTTCAACCATTGTAGGACTTGGCAAGAGCTTTTTATATCCAGGAGGAATTCGTAGCGGTGAAACCAGACAATCATCCAAAACTCTTTTAGCCTCGTCAAGGAAGGGACAACGGTGGACGGCGTGATTTCCTTCACACAACTTACAAGGAAATTTGGGATTCCTTTTCTATCCATGTGCTTCAGTTTCACTAGTTGATGTTGTGCATTCAACATGATCGTCAGAGGTTGACACCACTGGATTGTGCAAATGAGGAGACCAGTCCCTTAAGATCTGAGGGATGCAGGGACAATCTCGGTCACAATGGTCTCCATTGCAAATCACACAAGGAGATTTAGGTTTCGATGGTGCAGTGTGAGGATTTTCGCTAGATGATGCTTGGTTGCCCCCTTTCGATTTTGGTTCCTTTTTCTTCTTTTCCTTTTTCTCTTTCTGCTTCTTCTTCTTCTCAGTTACTTGATTTTTAGCTTCATCAGCTTTATCAAGCAAAGAGGAAGGAGGAGAGGGAGAATCAGATGAAGTAGAAGGTTGGGAGGCAACTCTAGTGTCGTCTAGTTGCTAATTGGACTATTCATGAATTATGGGATTCTGAGCGACAGAGGTAGAGAAGAGCCAGATAGGCAAACCAATTGTCAACCCTGGAAGTGACGAAGTGGCCATATGGGGTGCACCAACATCTCCCCAAGTGGAGAAGGTACTAGGATTTCCTTTAAGGGGAAATCCTTGGTTGGTAGGCTCCATTTTCTCAACCCAAAGACCAACAGGGGAATTTGTGATCTTATTCCGATTTAAAATAAATTTTAGATGCTTTGTCACAACTTGTTTTTTCAATTTTAAAGAGTCGAGAAAAAACAAAAGATCACTCTAGTTGCCTTCGATTTTTATTGAGCCTAAAGTGACAAGTGCTCAGAGGACCTTTTATTTTAAGGAGTGTGGAAAGGAGCAAAATTGACTTCTCTGGAGATCTAGGCAGAGAGGATTACTAAACCAATCGCAAAACTACATAATATTTTTTACGGTACGGCAGTCAATATTCCCGAATGATGTGTTCAGTGCATTGCGATCGACAGGGTAGCAGACACGGCTTCCTAAGGATAAAGGATGCAGCCTATTTTGGTCTCCCAATATATACTCGATGGTACGTGGGAGCACAAGTCCATACTAGAACTTGTCGTCTCAGAGTGGAGGAATCACCCAACCAACACTGAAAACAACAGTTACTAGGTTTTATGACGTCGGAATACGTCTCTAGCCTAGACCTCTAGATGTTGTGCGTTAAATTCCAAAGCGTTGTTAGATTCATTAAATTTATTTTAAGTTGATCTTGCTTCACAATTTTCCTTTCAGGTTCACCGCGTGATGTGTATATAATTCCTAAAATGCAGTCTAAGATGATAAAAAAACATTTAATATTCTTTCGGCAATGAAAATCCTAGCTAATAAGGAAAGAAAGTTAAGAATTTTTTCTTCACAGAGCACAGAGCACACGCTAAATGCACAGTCCTAAATCAAACCAAGCTGTCGAAATGCAAATGCACATGCATGTATTTGTTTTCAGCTTTCTTAATGTATGAATGATGATAAGAAGGTTATGTGCAAATTTGAATTACTTTTAAAGCGACAGTACTCAACAATAATTCTTTTTCAAAACGAAGTGAAAGCAAGAGAGACACTTTCCGATTTTGAAATGAAAATTTCTTTTCGACACTCTAAAAACTACTAATTCAAATCCTATACAATAGCAACTATATAATTGACTATCAAGAACAATGGGATTGTTTTCTAAAACTGAAAACGACAGCTACAACACTTTCATATCTAGAGACGACAGTTCGACTATGCTACTTTTTTGCAAAAGAGAACTGAAAATGACGCACAATACATAAAAACGCTTACAGTTCTTTGCACTATGGAGGTGATATAATGCAAGAGAAGGGGTTTTGACAGAAATACACTAACTAGAGATAGCAAAACTCCTAGATAGGACTGAAAATAGTGAGAAAAAACCATAGTTTGAGGGTAAAGTTAACCCCCTCTGACCATTTCACCTGTTACACAGTGAAACCAGTATGCAGCGCACGTACTGCACTTGGGAAGTACGATGCATACAGTCTGCCTTGAAGGCAAGGTGCGATGGTACCAATGCGAGACTTTAAACAAGTTTTCACTCACAGTTTTCAATTCAGTTCAGGGATTTAGGCCGAGTAATTAATGTTCAATGTATGTAAAATACAGGGGTGATCTAAAGAGGTTACTAGAGCCACCACTTAGGGCAATTAGAATTCTTGTAGATCTATTGTTTAATTCATAAGCAAAACCCAGAGATAGACTGAAGCAGCATTGATTTACTTTGCATTTGTATAACAAACGCAGTTCGAAGGATAGTTGGCTTGACTTCAGGCTCCGTCTATAATTTTATAAAAGAAACAAGGATAGATAGGCTAACAAACAATCTAGTCGCTCCCCAGTGGAGTTGCCATCTTGTTACCAGGAATAGTGTCCACTCGGATGCTGCTATTCCCACTAAGATGGGTGGCTATATTAGAAACAAACAAGTAAAGTCTACTTTCGTCTTCTTTTCTGAAAATAGACAAGAAGAGAACCAAGAAGACCAAACTTAGCCTTGCGCTTGACTTCCTCTCCTTCTTGATAGAGCTTTGCCACTTCTTCTTCGTCTGGCCAGCTTCAAAGAGAACCTATGGAATCAGAGCAAAATACTACTATCAAAGAAACAAAGATCTATATTCATAAATAACACAGCACCAGATGTGTCTTAACCATAAAAATGCATATATAAACAAGTACAGAGGAATATGGAAGAAAACTAGAATAGCTTTATTAAGATGAAAAGTAGCAAGAGGATTACAACCATATGTTCTGACCCAGCATCATCCTCCAGCTAGAAAGCCCTTCTTCACCTCAAGCAAAGCTTAGATCACCCAACACTATGAATGTACACCAGAAAGCAAACAACACTTCTCTATAAGATACAAAATTCCAACCTCTGGATCTCTATGATGAGGGATCCATATATAGATGATTACAGAGAGGTGACTCATCTTCTGGTATCTTGATTAGTGTCCTCTCTCTAATATTTTCCGCTTCCACTTGGAGAATGATGATCTCTTACTCATCCCTGGTCGAAAACAGAGAGGCAAGTGTCAGAGGGGAAGCTTCTGGAAGATTGCATGATCTTCCACCTCACATTTTGTCCATGCCATTTGTCCATTCCCAACCATCACAACCTACAGAGGTGCAATTCAGTATGCATCACACCTTGTACACTGGAAAGGTGATATGCATCACACCCTCTGCACTGAGCTTTTAGTATGGTCCAGTTTTGACCATTTATGAGCAGTTTTCAGTGGAGAACATCTGGGAGATGATGTAATTAGCTGACCTTGTTCCTTTAGGAAATGAGGCAACACTTTTAGGGACTTAGGAGCCCTCAGTTTATGGACATTTATGATTGGGGTTGAAGTAACCAAAAATGTCTATAACAAGGGCCAAATTAATACAATAATAAATTTCGTCAAATTGATTTTAATACTGGAGAGGACATGGTTAAATATTTATTTTAAATTATTAAATTAATATTATAATGATATATAATTTTTAATAAAATAAAATTTAAAGATAGAATAGGCTATTTGTTAGATTTTTTGGAATGATTTTCAGCCTATTTTGTGATCTAATTTTTCTAGAATTAGACAATGAAATGAAATGATATTTTAGCATCCACGAGACTAAAATAGTCTATAAGACCATTAGTTCCTTGCTTTTGGAATTTTTCAGTTCAATCCTTTTCTTATTCAAATTGATAATGAGATAGCCCAACCTTTCAACAATCCCCTCAAAGGTAATTCCAAGAAACTGATGTTAACATATTCCCATAACTTTCTCTGATGCCTTTGAATTAATCACATTCCAAAATGAAATGTTTTTCTAATTTCACTCCCCTAGACGTACAAAATTTACACAATCATTCTTCGCAAGCTTCTTTAGGCCTTTTCCATCTTCTAGCTTTACACCGAAGTTGATGCAAGTTGGTCCTTAATTGAGCAATAAGAACCTTTTTCCATCCACATAAAGCTAGCTCCAATAAACTCTTTTTTTGTTGTAGATCACAAATAGGATTGAGTTCTTCAATGTAGTACTTCTTTCTACCCAACTCTTTTCCCCATACCCGTTTATGAAACTTCTCCATAAGAAAATTCTTTAGCTCCTTGCTATTTTTGGGACAGGCGTTGAGCTAGCTCCAATAAACTTATTTTGTTGTAGATCACAGATAGGGTTGAATTCCTTAATGTACTACTTCTTCTTTTTACCCAACTCTTTTCCCTAGATCCGTTTATGAAACTTCTCCATAACAAAATTCTTTAGCTCCTTGCTAATTTTGGGATAGGAATTGAGGTAGATATTCATTTTTTGCATCCATGTGTAGTTTTGTTTTATTCATTGGAATCACAAGTTTGAGGGGTGGACTTTTCACAATCTAAGTGTCTATGTTTTTAAGGGTGCTAGATTGATATATGTAATCAAAAAGCCAATTTAATCCATACAAATCAAGATTTGACCATAATTTTTTCCATATTCCAGCTAAAAACTCCAAAAACCCCAACAAGTAGACAAGGTCATTAAAACATTTGACTAAAGTAATATAAGAATGTGATTAAATTAGGTTAAGATAATATAAAATAGAATCAAAGAGTTACAAAAATAGAATAAAAAATTTATTTAATTAGATTAAAATGAAAGAACAATTAAAAGCAAAGAAGAATTTAAAATAGTATTTAATTAAATTTAAATTAATGAAGAATTAAAAATAGAGTTAATATTAAAATTAGATAATTAGCATAGTGTATATTAAAAGTTTTTAAGAGGAATGATTAATAAAAAATGGGGTTCGGGTAGGTGAAAGAGAATAGACACAAACAAAGGGTTGGGGATACGGTAACAAAGAGGACATTTGTTAGATTTTTTGGAATGATTTTTAGCCTATTTTGTGGTCTAATTTGTCTAGAATTGGAGAGTGAAATGAAATGATATTTTAACATCCACGAGACTAAAATAGTCTATGGGACCATTAGTTCCTTTCTTTTGGCCTTTTTCAATTCAATCGTTTTCTTATTCAAATTGATAATGAGCTGGCCCAACCTTTCAACAATCCCCTCAAAGGCAATGCCAAGAAACTGATGCTAACATATTCCCTAACTTTCTATGATGCCTTTGAATTAATCACATTCCAAAATGAAATTCTTTTCTGATTGCACTCCCTGAGACATGCGAAATTTAAACACTCGTTCTTTGCAAGCTTCTTTAGGCTTTTTCCATCTTTCTGTTTCACACTGAAGTTGATGTGAGTTGGTCCTTAATTGAGCAATAAGAACCTTTTCCCTCCACAGAATGCTAGCTCCATTAAACTTTTTTTGTTGTAGATCATAGATAGGATTGAATTCCTTAATGTAGTACTTCTTTCTACCGAACTCTTTTCCCCATACCCATTTGTGAAACTTCTCCATAAGAAATTTTTTTAGCTCCTTGCTATTTTTGGGATAGGCATTGAGGTAGCTCCAATAAACTCATTTTTTTGTAGATCATAGATAGGGTTGAATTCCTCAATGTATTACTTCTTCTTTTTAGCCAATTCTTTTTTGCAGATCTGTTTATGAAACTTCTCCATAAAAAAATTCTTTAGCTCCTTGCTAATTTTGGGATAGGCCTTGAGGTAGATATTCATTTTTTGCATCCATGTGTAGTTTTTTTTCGTTCATTGGAATCACAAGTTTTGGGGGTGTACTTTTCACAATCTAAGTGTCCATGTTTTTAAGGGTGCTAGATTGATATATGCAATCAAGAAGCCAATTTAATCCATACAAATCAAGATTTGACCATAATGTTTTCCACTTTCTAGCTAAAAACTCCAAAAACCCCAACAAGTAGACAAGGTCATTAAAATTTTTGATTAAAGTAATATAAGAATGTGATTAAATTAGGTTAAGATAATATAAAATAGAATTAAATAGTTACAAAAATAGAATAAAAAAAGTATTTAATTAGATTAAAATTAGAGCACAATTAAAAGCAAAGAAGAATTTAAAATAGTATTTAATTAAATTTAAATTAATGAAGACTTAAAAAGAGAGTTAAGATTCAAATTAGATAATTAACATAGTATATATTAAAATTTTTAAGAGGAATTATTAATAAAAAAGGGGGTGCAGGTAGGGGAAAGAGAATATGCACAAACAAAGGGTTGGGGATAAGGTAATAAAGAGGACCGAGTGAAAGGTGAATGGAGAAGGTAGGTGAGAATGGTTACGCTTAACATCACAATTAGGATGATTAGGATTAATGGACAAAAAAATAATAGTGGGTTTTTAGGAATAGGTTAATTTTTATCCATCTTATCTATTAAAGTTGTTAGGGTGTTTTTAAATTTCTAGAGCCTCTGTAATGATGTGGTTTGAGTGGAAAGAGGTAGAGGTGAAGATTTTGGTTGCACAAAATAAATTAAATTCTTAGTATTGTGGGAGTGTTCATCGATAGTGGATTTAGTGATTCAATTATGGTAGGTGTCTTTCACATGCTCTTTAAGTGTGGCTTTGAAGGATCTTCCTATTTGTCATATGTAGGACATTCCACTGGAGAAAGGGATCTCATAGATTCTGAGGCCAAGAATGGGGCCATTCTGTCTTTGGCCAAGCTGAAGAGCTTACTAAGGGTTTTATGGGGTTTGAACAAGGCTTTGAGGTTCCTTTATAAAGGCTTTTGAAAATATGATCGGTAATTCCCTTAGTATAGGGAAGGGAGACTTTGGCTAAGGGTGGATTGATGGCAAGGCTTTTAAGATTAAAGTGGAGAGCATAATGGAATGCTTTTTTGATCTAGGAAAAGGAGTAACCATTAGATTTAAGGGATTTGGTGATATGTTCTTTTTCATTGGAAAATGATTAAGAGAAGAAATATGAATGGCACGAGTAGCAAGGGTTTTAAGAACAACATATTTTTGAACATGATTATGGTGATTGTTAGCATGAATGTACCTATCAGTATGAGTCTTCTTACGATAGAGTTGGTGGGTTATCAGGATGGCGAGAGACAAGGATGTTAAGAGAGGGAGTGATTGTTTTGATTGAACCTCCATAATGAATTGGAAGTTGTAAGGAAATTGAATAAGATGGAAAAGGAAGGTTCTATGTTCTAGCATACTATGATACTAAATAGAAAATATATCATTGACAAAGAGCTTCCAAAACATAGGTTTTAAGTGGAAGATTTTAAGGGATAAGGTTTCAGAGTGCTCTGTGAAAATGTTGGCAACAATAAGGGAAAGGGAGGAACCAATGGTTGTGTGCTCAGGTTTGTGATAGTAGACTCCATTAAAAATGAAGAAAGTGGTGGTGAGGGAAATTTTGATAAGTTTGAGGGTTTTAGATTCAATTAGTTTGTAAATGAGGTTAATGGCTTGTAGTATAGGGTTTTGGCGAAGCCTTTTAACAACCTAGGGTTAAGGTTCATATAATAATGGTTAATAAAGTCAAAATAAGACCAAGATCATTGGACAAGTGTTCCAAGCTGAATGTTGAGCAAATCACTATAGTGGGCATCACTTTCAGATTATTAATGGAAAAAGAATTGGCCAAGGAAAAGAGCCATTAATTGGCATTTTATTTATGAAAATAAAGGAAAATAGGAGAAAAGGAAGGCCAAGAGACATATATTTGCATGAGAGGGATATTGAGGAAAAATGAAGGAAAATTAAGATAATAAATGCTTCAATGATAAAAGGGCTTCTAAGGATTAGTTACTAGTTTTTTATTAGTTTAGATTTGGGATTAGTTTCAGAGAGAGAGGAACACCTAGAGGAGAAAGAAAGAAAGAGCAAAGGAAGGAAAAGAAAAGACTAAGCAAGGAAAAGAAAAGGAAAGAAAGGAGAAGGTTGGATCAACAACTTGAGCAGGAGGTTTTTATAGGTAACATGCTGCATGTGTGATTCCCTAGTTGATGTGTGAATGCATGGTTTATGCATTTGAGTATTTGGTTCCTTCGTTTTAATTTGAATGGGTTTTGATGGGTTTGATAGTGGTCTTAGCCTTTCCTTTCCATTTCCTAGATAGTTATTATGTCATGGGATTCATTTTGTTGGTTGAGCCTTGGATTCCCAGAAAGTTTGGAACCAAGTGAGGTGGTCTCAGAAAATTCCCAATGGTTCACGGTGGAGATGGTTTTCTTTGGGAAGCCCTTTATAGGTGGGTGTAGAAGGAAAATTCCTCAAGGTATGGTGAAGAGATTGATGAGCCCCAAAAATGGATAATTATATGGGCTCATTCAGCCTCCTAATTTGACTTAATCCACCATTCTCATTAGGTTATTGCATGTTTTTTATTATATTTATGCTAGTAGAGTGAATTGGGTTAGTCATTATGCCAACAAGTCTAACAGGTGCTTTATGCAGTGTTTTGGTCAATTTTGAGACAAAATCAAAGGTTTTAATGAGCACTTGGCAGCCAAATTCGTGGAAGAACAAGGGAGAGGATTTTTAGGAAGGTGTCCCCTTCATTTATGGGCCCTTACCTCGAACTCTCCACCATCAGCTCAGAGTTCAAGGGCCACCAAATTGATTATCACAAGGACAACCAAATAAGTCAAGTAGGACTGATGTTAACTACAAGTTTTGGGTAGCTGAGTCCCTAAAGTTTAGGAGGATTGTTGGGGTCCTCAATTTGTATAAATAAGAGGGCTTAGGGCCTCATTTCGGTTAGTCACTTTGTAGTCAGAAGTTAGCTAGTTTGTAGTTCAGTTTTTAGTCAATTTTTTAGGCAGTAGTTTAGCTCTGCATTTCAACACATTTTCAAGTTTTCCTTGTGGACAGGTTTTGGAATGTAACTATTCTTTTGATCAACAAAGATGAATCCAACTTTGCACCAGCTCTAATCTCTCTTAGGAGGTTGTATCTCTTGGGGTTGGGCCCATCTCAAGTGCCTAGTACCTCCTTTGTTTACTTTCATGTGTCCTTGTTGCATTGTTAGAATAAAATCTGTTATTTAGATTAAAATATTGCTTTGTTACTTAGGTCGTTTTTTGTGATTAAAATAGCTTTTCATCTTCAGATTTACTTGATAGGTTAATCACACGGAAGATATTCAGAAAAAGGTTACCAAGCACCTTGGATCTCACCTCCCCCTTAGTGGAGTCATGAGCTGGGACCAAGGTGACCTTGCTGCCACCAAAAACGTTGTTTTGCTTTGTCATGCAATCCTTAGTGTTGGAATTCCTATTTGCAGACATTGATATTAGTTGTGTTTAAATGCTTCAGTTTATGATTGCTTAGTTGCATAGTTATTTCACTTATTTCATTTCAAATAAACTTCTGTTCATTTCCTTTTGTTGTTACTTAGGTCAGATTAGAGTGAAGTAACTAGGTCATAGGTTTTCTAAGTGTTTGTTTGTTCAGTTTGAAAAATAACTTCCAGAGCACCTATCATAGTTCTCCACCTACCCATAATCCATCCAACCTACCTGCTTCATCCTCCATTTTAGATCCTTGCCTTACCTTTGCCACGTTCCCTCACGTTGACCTACTTTCCATATTATTGTGTAACATTACCTTATCTCTCCTTGAACAAATCCAACCATCCTTATCACTCCTCAACTCCATCCACCAAAACCTGGACCTTCTCACAACATTATCTCACCTCCATACCCACTCCTTCATCTTTCTCCTTCCATCCATCCTCCAAAATCCCATTTCTGAACATCCTGTAGAAAATTACAGACATCCTGTAGAAATTCCAGAACATCCTGTAGAAACCCTACAAACTTCCTGTAGAAGCTCACGAAAGTGGTCTCTTGACCACCAAACTTTGTGAAACTCTCTGAAAGGGTGCTAGGGACCCCTTCGGCCCTCTCTGAACCTTACCAACCTCCTGCAAGCATTTTCTCTCACCTATCCACCTCTGCACAGTCAAAAATAGTTAAACACATGCATGATAATGCCAACAAGTTATTTAGAAATACAAAAAGATGTTTTCTTCAGATAGTGATAACTTAGACACATCCATTTTACCTTCCTAGAAGTCACTGGCATCTCTTTAGTAGCTTGCATCCTCTTTTTCGCATCAGTAGGGCTAGCTGGTAAAATTAGGGTTTGCATTTCCTTTCAGCTTTTCAGTTACTTTCTACAAGTAGATTAGCTTCCTTTGAGTTAGCTTTCATCCATCTATTAAAAAGCTTCTTCTCAGAGCTCATAGAAGTTGCCTTAAGCCCCTAATGGACTTGTGCTAGTTGACCAAGTGACAGTTGCGGCAAGAGCTAGTACTTGTGCATACAGCACCGTCGCTTCTAAGTTTGTTTCGAACTACCGGGTTGATAAAATTAAAGAAGGGAGTCCCAAGAGTTGTAGCATTATTGCTGCAATACTGGGTACCACCACTCTTTTTGGCGCCATTTCCGGGAAGTGTCAGAGTATTGGTGATTGCTGCTTTTCTTCTATTTTCTACTACAACCTTCTGCTAAGTAGTTTATTTCAGCAAGCGTAGAGTAGATTGTTTCATTTCCATTCTGCAATTTCATTTTTGCAAAAGTAGATTAGACATCTCCTACTTTCATAGATAAGAATTTCAATTCCACAATTTTATTTCTGCAAGCGTAGATTAGCATTTCAATTCCGCAATTTCAATTCTGCAAGCGTAGATTAGCATTTCAATTCCGCAAGTGTAGCCTAGCATTCCATTCCTGCAATTTCATTTCAGCAAAATAGATCAGTCCTTTCCTTCTTTCATTTCAGAAAGATAGTTAGTTGCAGTTCAATCTATTTTATTTTTGCAGGTACAGGAAGAAAAATACAAAAATCAACCAAAAAAAATTCCTTTCATGCCTGGTAGGAGTAGAGATAAGTTAGGAAAATACTTACACAACACCCCCCATTGCTTCACATAGCCAACCTTCTCTCTTCTTCGATGGTTGTGATTAAGAATAACCCCTTGGCGAACATCAAGGCATATTTAAAGAACCTCTAGGGGACAAGAAGAAAAAAATTTCCACTGGAGAAAATCGCTACAAGCAGAAATGTTGGGAGCAAGACTTTTTCTTCCAACTCAATCCTTAGAGGTGAATGTGAGAATCTGATGGAAGATTTCAAGAGCGAAATGAGGTAGTTTCTTGCCATGCAACTGGATACCTTATATATCCAAAGGAAGCAAGAGGAAGCCAATAGGGCTTTGGCCATCTTTTGTCCCAGGTGCACTAGAAAGCATCATAGGCATGAATGTCCATTGCACTCCATAGAAGTGTGTTTCGTCTGTGAATAATACCATCCTATGAATTAGTTCCCTTCCTTCCTTGGACTTAAAGTTGCATACCAGAGAACCAAAGGAACCACTGAATCACTCTATTTCATGAACCAAAGGAAGCCACAGGGACCCATACCTTACTAGCAGGAACTGCAAGGGACATCCGAGACCTATTACGGTCCCTATCAAGCCACTTCCGTGCCTTCTTGGGGTCCCCCTACTCATCATTCCTGGTTCACACCTCCTCCTTGTTCCTTCACAAATCCATGTTATGCCCAACTATCTGCTCAGTCATTTAACTCTTATGCTCAGCCACAGTCTCAGTGGAATGCACCTCATCAGGGGTGGAGGCCCCACAACAACTCTCCTCCCACTCATTTGCCTCCACCACCTTCCCAACCACAACCCCACCTGCATCCATCTCAAATATACATCCTCATTCAACTACCCATACCACCATTTCCAAACCTGCACATTCGAATAGCTCAACCCAATTGAAAGTTGAGGCATAACATGTCCAAATGACTCCTCCTGAGCTCAATGATCTTCACCATACCTCAGGAAGAGTATTGCAAAAAAGAGATTATATTGAAAGCATTGAAGGACCACATCCAACAAAGGAAGATTCAAAAGAGGATATCAAAGAACCATCGGGTGCACTTGATGAAGAGAAGACGTCAAAATTAGAGATTGAGAGAGTCCCCTCATGGTTACCATCAAATCCTCTATGTATTCTGGAGAAAAATCAACAAAAAGAGGAAGATGAGAAGGTCATGATAGAAAGTGACATGAAGAATGATCAAGATCAGCAAAAGGACCAAGGATATTAGAGCTATATTGACTATATTGAGATATGGTTTCAGACGGTCACTAAGTTGGAGCAGTACTCTCTTTCTCAGTTATGCTCGATCCCTTCAAAGTCAAATCATTTGTTCTCTAAAATCTGGATACCTGTCAAAACATGCATTTCGAGCCTCCACATCATTTTGTCTCTAATATTGATGTGCACATGGCTCCATTAGAAGAATTGTTATACTTGAGAATGATTTTGTTTCTCAAGTAGGGTAGGGTAGAAAAAAAAAAGGGAAAAAGAAAAAAAAAATGAAAAAATGGAAATAAGAGGAAAAATCTAAGGTAAAGACCTCCTCGGAGGTGCCTTACATTGGCTCATTGATTGAAAACCTCCATGAGGCAATCAATGGGTTGGAAAAAATAAGAAAAGAGAAAAAAAAAGAGAATAAGATCCCTGGGTGAAAACCTCCCTTGGAGGTGCCCAAGGCAAGCAATTAGGGTGAAAACCTCCATGAGGCGCCATAGTTGTTTTCAAAAAAAAAAAAGAAAAAAAAAAGAAAAAAGAAAAAAAGAGAAATCAGGCCTAATCTCTGTAAAATAATTGCAGGTTGCAGTGAATACATTACAGGAAAAGAGGGGCACGCAAAACGAGGACATGAGTCCGTACCAGGCTCCAGAACATCTCTTCAAACACTCCCTCCATGGCCACTCACCTCTCCTAGGATTTGGTCACATTTAGGTCAAGATTGGGCTTTCTACAGGAATTTATGGGCTTTCTACAGGAAGTTCTAGGCTTTTCTACACGAAGTTCCAGGCGTTTCTACAGGAAGTTCTGAAGTTCTACAGGAAACATCCTGTAGAACCTTCGGACGAACCAAATTCAATTTTAGAAGGGAATCTGATGGTTGGAATCTGTTGGCTAGGCTTGCAATCATCCATGCTTCCATCCCTCACCCTTCTCCATCATTTTTTCCACCTCATTGTACTTCTTTCATGAAAACTGTGCTTCTACAGCAAGTTCCTGTAGAAATTACAGAAGGCTGGAAATGGATTTCAAAAAAGGGCAGTTTGGCAAACATGATAGCTTCCAAAAGGGTTCATCAGTCCTCCTACCTTCTTCAAACTCCTCCTCCATCATTTCCATGCCTACATCATAGCCCAAGCTCATTTTTCTTACCATGCAAAAAAAAACTACAGAATGCCTTGAAGCAAAATTACCTAGTGCTGAAATTTGCTTTTTCCATAACTTGAAAACCGTGGATCCATTTACAAAACCGTTTTATCAGGAGTTGTACAAGGATGATGAAAACATGCCTGAGCAGTTTCAGCCAATTCCGATGCACGGTTTCCAAGAAATCAGCCTCCATCACCTTCAACCATTTTTGCATTTTCTCCATATCCATGCATCCATTTCAAAACTTGTTTCATGGGGAGATACATATGGGTGGTAGTAACCTACCCAAGCACTTTCAACCGATTCTAATGCACGGTTTCCAAGAAATTTGTCTATATAATCTTCAACCATTTTCCATTTTTCTTGAAATCTGTGCATCCATTGATTGCAACTTTGTTATGGGAGGTGCATAATGATGACAGGAACATGCTCAGAAAGTTTCAAATCGATCCGATCTATCATTCAGGAGCAATGGCGAAAACAAATTTCTGTCTTGTGGAAATTCAACATTTGCAGCTTGAGGGTGCAGATTTGAACGTGGAAACAAATTCCTACAACATAGATCCGACCAGAGGACACCTGCACAAGGAAAAAATCCATGAATTAGCAACCAAGCCATCATACAACCACAGAAGAAAATGCATGCAGCAAATGAAAGGCCACAACACCTCACAACAACCACGCTCGACTTCCAGGTACATGACTAAATTCATTCCTCGGTTGCATGAATCTAATTTAAGAACTACATGAATGAATGAAATGGTGGAATTCAGCCAGAAAGCTAGCCAGTACGATTGCACTCATCTAGGGATGACCAACGCACGTGTGTAGTCATTCATAGGAAATTAAAAAATAAGAAGAAAAAGACCAGATAGTGGTAGAGATTTTGAACTCCAGTGCAACTAATTGTAAGGGATTCTAGGAAGAGAACATACAACTCATCATGCCACTGCATTCTACATGTGGCCACGTACACCTGGCCACCTCACTCCCTCACCACAAATCACACCGAAATTAAATGATGCTCGGTTGAAAATCTCACCACTCTTTGTTCAACTGCGATCACAACTAAAGCACGCGTCCACCACTTCCAGATCAGTTAACTAGTGGTCCTTTGCAATATTCTTGCCTGATTTCTTGATATTTCTGGTGTTTTTTAAAATCTCCCACTTATCGAGCTCACTCAGAGGTGCAGTGGCGTTCTACAGGAAACGGGAGGGTCTTCTACAGGAAGTACGGTACATCCTTCTGAACCAGAGAAGCCCGAGATTTTCTTCATCAAGTTTGGAGTTCTGAGAGAGGTAGGCTTGAAACACACTCTCCCATGCATAATACATTTTAAAGGTGGTGAATTAAACTGTTTTGAATAGCGAAAAGTCTGCCTGTGAGTTAAAAATATCAGTTGCCTGCGTGTAACATGGAATTCTAAGTTTGTTTTGTGTCATCCTCCATGGTTTCCATTAAAACGTTCCCCTGTAATAAAATTGAAGGACTGTGAGGGCTAACCTGTGCATGAAGAATTTGAATTCATGTGTGTTGGGGATGAGAATTAAGCTATGTTCCCTAGAAACCTAATTCTTCCTTGTATATACATCAACGGTCGAGTATTTGGGCAATAAAGGCTTTAGAACCAGGGGATTGGTAAAATAAAAATTTGAAATTTCCTTTCGTGAAGTTCAAAGGAGGAAACCATAAACAACATTTCCTTTTCTGACCAAAGAATTGAACAGAGTACGCTCACCATGCCAATTGGATGACCTTTTTTGACAAAATCCAGGGTCAAGATGATGAGATAATGGAGTAATTCTTAAATGCCCCTGTGACCTAAATCAAAGACACAGGCCACAGTGAATTTTAGAGGGTTAACCCTCAAGCTTACCCCTAAACTCATTAGTTAGGTCACTGGTCTGCCATTAGGGATACCCTAGAGCAAAGAAGAGAGGGCATTAGGCCAAAAAGCAGAAAACAATTCTTCCTACCAGAGGAACAATTTGCAAAAGACAAGAATGGGTCCGGAGCAAGGTCAGTTCTCAGATCATGAAATACATTACCTATGAGGGGCGGTTCTGTATTGTCTATAGTTATCACTTCCAGTTGCTAAGTGAACTCAAACATGGGATGGATTTACCCCCAGAACAGAAGTTAAGCATCCCCTATTTCCTCCTACAATAATTAATTGAGTGTGGCACAAAATTGAAGGAAGGGACATCGGATCAGCTAGCCCATCATGGTCTTATCAACCTTCTAGTGGAACATGTGCTCCATGCCTACACTGTCCCTCTTTCCTGGGAAATTTTCCGCAACATGTCCAATGATGATGATATTTGAATTCTGGCCGAGGAACTCACTTCATCCAGCAGTGAAGAAAGGGAGCACATTGAGGCAAAAGAGAAAGCCAGGGGTAAGGAAACACAGGACAAACCACCACAGAAAGAACAAGAAGAGAAACGAGGGAAAGGCCAAGTTGCTGAGCCCAAAACTGTGGGTGGAATAAAGGCGCAAACACCAAGGGAGAAACGATTACAGAGCAGGGTAGAGAGGAATGAAAAATTCCAAACAAGTGAGGGCACAACCAAGGAAACCACACCACAATTAAAAGGCAAGGCACCCCCATCCAAGCAGACCGAAACAGTGAAGACAGGTTCTACAGGAAGCCAGAAGACAGTTTCTACAGGAAGCTAGAAAGCAATTTCTACAGGAAGACAGAAAATAGTCGACACAGGACTTTTTACAGGAAGTATGGAAATAGAGGAACAAAAGGGAGAAATCACCTAAGATTTTAGACAGGGAGGCAATAGTTGTGTTGGCTACCCTTAGCACATCTCCAAAGCAAAAAGGGTAGCAAAAGAGGGAGCCTTCCATGTATTTTAAAATAGCCAATTACAATTGTAAACACCCCCAACTACACAAAAGGAAAAGTCTCCCTCAAAGGCATCCATCACCTATGAACAGGGAAGCCCGAAGACATCCACCTGGAGAGAAAGAATGAAAATGTTGGACACAACAACCTCTCTACAGGATGATGAGACTGTTCTACAGAAAACTCAGGCTAAGCTAAGAGAGACCAAGAAATTGGAGGAAAAGGTGGCCAAACAATCACAGGAAGAAGGAAAGACAAGGAAACATCTGATGAGCAATAAAGAGAGGACAAGCTGCAGGCTGACGTTGAGGCGTTAACAAAACTGCTACAAGAAAAGGAGCACAGGCAGTGGAAAGAAGGAGAGAGAAAAGCATGGTTTCATGACCAAGAAGAGGACATCACTTCAAAAGCTTGGCATGATAGGAAGGCCACCAGGGCCATCAGAGATGAAGAGATAGATTAGTTGCCCAGAGGATGAGCAACACTTTCAGTAGGGGGTTGATGATGAACCCCAAAAATGGATAATTATATGGGCTCATTTAGCCTCATAATTCGACTTAATACACAATTCTCATTAGTTTATTGCATGTTTTTTATTATATTTATGCTAATAGAGTGAATCGGGTTAGTCATTATGCCAACAAGTCTAATGGGTGCTTTGTGCAGTGTTTTGGTCAATTTTGAGACAAAATCAAAGGTTTTAATGAGCACTTGGCAACCAAATTCGTGGAAGAACAAGGGAGCGGATTTTTAAGAAGGTGTCCCCTTCATTTATGGGCCCTTACAATGAATTCTCCACCATCAACTCAGAGTTCAAGGGCCGCCAAATCGATTATCACAAGGGTAGCCAAGCAAGTCAAGTAGGATTGTTGTTAACTGCAAGTTTTGGGCGGCTGAGTCCCTAAATTTAGGAGGATTGTTGGGGTCCTCAATTTGTATAAATAAGAGGGCTTAGGGCCTCATTTCAATTAGTCACTTTGTAGGCAGAATTTAGCTAGTTTGTAGTTCAGTTTTTAGTCAATTTTTTAGGCAG
Organism: Pinus taeda; assembly: GCA_000404065.3. Classification (NCBI taxonomy): domain Eukaryota; kingdom Viridiplantae; phylum Streptophyta; class Pinopsida; order Pinales; family Pinaceae; genus Pinus; species Pinus taeda. The sequence goes on along the minus strand of APFE030692121.1, from coordinate 9,116 downwards.
TAGTTTAGCTCTGCATTTCAGCGCATTTTCAAGTTTTCCTTGTGGATAGTTTTTGGAATGTAACTACTCTTTTGATCAATAAAGATGAATCCAGCTTTGCACCAACTCTACTCTCTCTTAGGAGGCTGTAGCTCTTGGGGTTGGGCCCATCTCAAGTGCCCAGTACCTCCTTTTTTTACTTTCATGTGTTTTTATTGCATTCTTAGGTCGTTTTTGATGATTAAAATAGATTTTCATGTTCAGATTTACTTGATAGGTTAATCACAGGGAAGATCTTCAGAAAAAGGCTACCAAGCACCTTGGATCTCACCTCCCCCTCAGTGGAATCATGAACTGGGACCAAGGTGACCTTGCTACCACCAAAAACGTTGTTTTGCTTTGTCATGCAATCCTTAGCGTTGGAATTCTCATTTGCAGATGTTGATATTAGTTGTGTTTAAATGCTTCAGTTTATGATTGCTTAGTTTCATAGTTATTTCACTTATTTCATTTCGAATAAACTTTTGTTCATGTCCTTTTGTTGTTACTTAAGTCAGATTAGAGTGAAGTAACTAGGTCATAGATTTTCTAAGTGTTTGTTTGTTCAATTTGAAAAATAACTTGTAGAGCTTCTATCACACTTCTCCATCTGCCCATACTCCATCCAGCCTACTTGCATCATCCTCCATTTCAGATCCTTGCCTTACCTTTGCCATGTTCCGTCACGTTGACGTACTTTCCATATTATTATGTAACAGTGCCTTATCTCTCCTTGAACAAATCCAACCATCCTTATCACTCCTCAGCTCCATCCACCAAAACCTGGACCTTCTCACACCATTATCTCACCTCCATACCCACTCCTTCATATTTCTCCCTCCATCCATCCTTCAAAATCCCATTTCTAAACATCCTGTAGAAAATTACAGACATCTTGTAGAAATTCCAGAACATCCTGTAGAAACCTTACAGACTTCCTGTAGAATCTCACGAAAGTGGTCTCTTGATCGCCAAACTTTGTGAAACTCTCTGGAAGGGTGCTAAGGGCCCCTTAGGCCCTCTCTGAACCTTCCCAATCTCCTGCAAGCATTTTCTCTCACTGATCCACCTCTACACAGTCAAAAATAGTTAAAGAACATGCACGATAATTCTGACAACTTATTCAAAAATACAAAAAGATGTTTTCTTCAGATAGTGATAACTTAGACACATGCATTTTACCTTCCTAGAAGTCACTAGCATCTCTTTCAGTAGCTTGCATCCTCTTTTTTGCATCAGTAGGGCTAGCTGGTAAAATTAGGGTTTGCCAGGGTTTGCATTTCCTTTCATCTTTTCAGTTTCTTTCTGGAAGTAGATTAGCTTCCTTTGAGTTAGCTTTCATCCATCAGTTAAAAAGCCTCTTCTCATAGCTCATAGAAGTTGGCTTCAGCCCCTACTAGACTTGTGCTAGTTGACCAAGTGATAGCTGCAGCAAGAGCTAGTACTTGTGCATACAACACCGTCACTTCCAAGTTTGTTACGAACTACCGGGTTGATAAAATTAAAGAAGGGAGTCCTAGGAGTAGCAGCGTTATTGCTGCAATACTAGGGCCCACCAGAAATTATGAGGCATCCAATCTTGTTTTGGTTTTTGATCTCTTGACTAGTTTTGGTGAGAATGATGTAGTTTGAGGGTGGAAGTGGTTTAATATATGGATTCCCATGGTTGTTTATGACTTGGTTTATCCCATGAATCTCACATTCATGCTTAGAATATGACACATGGGTGATTGGCTGAAACAATGTTTTGGTTTAGTTCAATCTATGCTCAAATGGTACGTGAAAGTCCCTGACTTGGTTGGCTTTTGCATATGTTAATAAGAGTTATTTTCATATTGTGATTTATGAGCATTTGTACTTGTTATTATGTTGATTTGATGGTTGTTCTGTTAGGGTTAATAGTATAGTTGTATGTTGGTTACAAGGATGGTTTATTATGTGATTCAGTTGTGGATCTTATGATGCTTTGATAAGTTAATAAATGGTTTATGAATTCATAGGATAACAAGTGTTGTTGCAGATACTTGAGGGGGAATTAGAACTTCTCAGGGATTTTCAACTAAAGTACAAAGACATAAACTCAGATATGCCTTCATAACATGTATTTTACATGTTTTCCATGTGTTTGACAAAATATTTAGTATTTTCTAGTTAATCTAGTTCAAGTTCTTGATTTAAGTTTGAATGATTAACATTGTTGTTAAGAGAAATATGATTTTGAAAAGTTACAGGAATTTTTGGGGAGTGGTTTGGAGGATAGCCTAGAAAGGTGGCTTAGATCTCAAGACCGAAGCCACAAAAATGAGGATCTAGGGTCATAAGCATGTGAAGTAAGGTTTGTGACTGTGGTCGGAAGCTCACAACTACATGGAGGTAGTGTCAAGTGTGTAGTTATAGGTCTAGGTCACTAAAACAAGGTTCCATATTAGGGATTGACCACTTGGGTTGTTGGGTGATTTGTAGTCCCTATAGCATGTCAGTTTGTAGGCCCTACTTCCTTAACTGGAACTACGAGGTTGGGTCATGTGGTAGTGGCACTTCTCTTTGTATTTATTTGGAGTGCTTGAAAAAGTGGGTAAATGTGGGGTGTCGCATTACTGGTTGGTATCAGAGCTTCTAGGTTCAACACTTGGACAAGATGGGAAGGATGTGATTGTTATGCATTCATGTCAATTGTATGCATGCATTGTAGTGGCTATGGTTATCAAGTATCTAGTCGATGTTACAAAGCTTGATGTGGATAGGTTGATATGTTGGTGTAGTTATATGTGTGTGCGTGTGTTGTGATAATATAGAATGATTCTGCATATAGTATAGCCTCCCATGAAGTTCATTGTGGTATGTTGGTTATGTTTATATTTGGTTTATCTCACATGGTATGTTTGTAGGAAGAATAAGATTAGATATGATAAGTAGAATGGTGGATTATAGTTCATGTGACTCTTCTTATAGATCAATTGACAAACATTGGGAAGAGTATTCTCTTAACATAGTATACACGTAGGTACAAAGAAGCAAAGTCATGTACATGCTAACGCACTAATTTAAGAATACCAAGGGTCTTTACCATGGTATTAGCCCTCAATATTGAGTGCAATAATAGTTTCTTGATCCTGTCTATGATTACCATTGGCACTAGTGTATTTTTTAATCATGGTATTGACTAAGGCTCTAACTATATAAGGATGTGAAGATCTATGTGCTGAGTGTGAATGTGAAAGGGCTTTTGATGAATACTTCTATCTGAAGTATATTTGCATTGTGAGGGCCATAGTTGACACATAGATCTGAAATAATTATGTACCGATGAATACTATGATGGATCAGGATCATGAGACTTGAAATGAATGTCGATTGTGTGATATGGTTATGGATTGACTAGATATAAGTATTGACACATGTTTTTATCTTTGAATATTATGATATAGGTCATTCTAAATATTCTAAAGAGCTTTGCACTTTTAGGTCAAAATTTGCAGATATGTGCACAGGTTGGTATACACGTGGGTTTGTTTCTTGAAATTCATGTACATAAAGGAAGGGTTTATGTTCATAAATGACTTATCAACCTCTTCAATTTTGTTTTATCTCTATTGTTTGTCAATGATTTCCTCATGTTGATCTGGGTTGAGTGATAATGTCTGAAGTAGAATTGATTGAACGATGAAGTTGAATATTGTTAGGTCCCTATAATACTAGTGATTCTCGCATTACTATTGTGGTTGTATCCTTTATTATTATTTTTGTGCCCCTATTATCCCCATATTGTTATTATTGTGACCCATAGAATCCCTCTATTGTTATGTTTGTGCTTTTATATTATTATTGTTGGGTCGTCTTGGTTATATTGTGATGCTTTAAACTCCTATATATGGAAATGAGGTTTTGTCATTTGTATCATCTAAGGATTGTTCATTTGTGTAATGTAAAGGAGGTTTCCCTCTCGAAGAGGCTAATTTCTAAGGCGTTGATCTATCTTTTCTATCTTTTTGTGAGCTGGTTTCATAACATTTGGTATTAGAGCTTTGGATTATAGGGTTTCGGTGCTCTAAACAGGTCATCGTGGTATTTATCCTTTTTTCTGTTACGTTTTAGTTTCTATGAGAAAAACCCATTTGAGAAGAAATCATTTTGAGCTTTGGTCTAAATTTCAGAGCTTGTCTTGCTATATTTGCGAAGATATGATCTGAGGAAGTTAGGGTTTTTGTAGACTCCACAATTACATTCAAAACATGTGACCTGGGGAAAATCGTCATAACTTTTGTTTTGAGCATCAGATTGAAATTTTGTAAGAAGTTTTAGAAAGATGATAACCTATAGTTTTATGCGTATCAGTTTTAGGTACTAAGGTTGAAACAGTGACACATGACATGTCATACAAGTTTGCTCTACTGAACTAGTCCATAATCAGGTCACCGTGGGAGATTTGGCATAACTCTTCCTTGGAGAATCCAATCTTGATCAGAATTGTGGGGTTAGAAAGAGGACTCAAAGGGATATTGCAGGATGAGATTTTAGATATTCGACATCTGCGGTTTCAGAGATACAACAGATTCAATATCAGGCTCTTACAAAGTGAAAAAAATAGGTGTGTAGTTTTTTTAATTTTACATAAGATTGGTTTGAAAAATTAGTTTGAGGAATTCAAAGGGAATGGTGAAGAATTATTAGTGTTAATTAATTCCCCGACGAAAGAAAATGGAAACACCTAGTAAGCAACTTGAAAGCTCTAGCATGACTTGTGAAGAAGAGGAAGAAATGCAATATGATATATAAAAATTACAAGACCAAGTACAACAAATTTCACTCTCACTAAAGGTAAATGAAGGAAAGATGAATGTCATGGAAGCTAATATGAATGGCATGCAAGTTAACATGAATGGAGTGGAAGCTAAGATTAATGGCATGGACACTAAGATGGAAGCTAAGATGAATGGCATGGATGATAAGATGGAAGAATTGAAGATAAATTTGAATAAGTTGCAACAAGAAATGGTCATTAATGGTGAAAGGGTAGTAAAGGAAACTCATGATGAGAACAAAATAAATGTTAATCATGATTTCATAGACTCTAATGTTGGATTGAAGACCCACCATGTTCCAAAAAATGATATGAGGGAGTTTGATGGCAAGGATCCCTGAACATGGATACTACATATGGAGCAATTTTTCAGTCTCCATAATGTGCAAAACACACAAAAGGTACATATTTCAACTTTATATTTTGAACCAAATTAGTTTGTATGGTATCAATGGATTTGATCTCTTAAACAAATTGTCACTTGGGAAATTTTTATAGAAGAAGTGATAGCACATTATGGGGATAAGAAAAAACAACACCTTTTTTAGCCAATTGATAAATCTCAAACAAAATGGTTCAATGATGGAGCACATTGAGAACTTCCAGAAATTGAACATAAGGGTAAAATATATACTAGAGGAGTATAGGATTGATGGGTTCATAGGGACTTTAGAAGATAATATCCAACATGAGGTTCTCCTTTGGGAACCTGATTCATTGGAGAAGGCATTCAAGTTAGTAAGAAAAATGGAACTCAAAATTATGGCCACCAGGAAGCCTACTACTCTCAACTATATATATGGAAGTTTTGTTGCCCCTAGCCTTCCACAACCTACAAGGTTGACACCACCTAAATTGGAAGAAAAAAGAGCAAAAGAGCTTTGTTATAATTGTGATAGAAAGTACACTAAAAGTCATAAGTGTGCTAAGAATAAATTATTCTACATAGATTGTGAAGAGGAGGAAGAAAAGAAATAAGAAATGTCAAAAGAAGAAGATATACTCCAGAAACAAACAATAGATAAAGAAGAAATGAATCTAACCATATCTTGTAATGCATTGGCTGGAATTACCACTCCTTAAACTATCAAGATAGAAGAGCATACCAAGAAGAAAAAGGTAATAGTGTTGATTGATTTGGGAAGTGCCCATAATTTTATTCATTGTAAGATAACAAAGAAATTGAATCGCTTCCTATATCCAACATCAGAGTTTCAAGTGATGGTTGCAAGTGGAGGAACCATAAATTGCTCTAGAAAGTGCCATAACATCAAGCTATCCATGGGAGAATATATATTGAATAGCCCAATGCTTTCCATTCCAATAAGTAGCGCTAATGTTGTAGATATGGTTACATGTTGACTGGTTGAAAAGATTATTGATGTTGCTAATTGTATGAGGGTTCTGCAAGCTAAAAGTATATTTCAGAATAACTATGTTCAACTCTGTGTCCGATTCAGAAGTACAAGTTTTTAGTATATTGAAATCTGTATAGAGGTTTCTCTACAGAAAAGCACATATACGCATGGGTTTCCTTAAGTCAAGTATTGTATACATGTTGGCATATGAATGGTCGGGGTTGCAGTTGATTCTGTGTTTTGATGTTGTATTATGAGTTGAGTTCTATGTTCTAGTTACATTAATCTCATTGTTCTGTTTGAATTAGGTTAGTGTTTGCTTCAGTTGATCTACAAGTTGTGATGTATTAAAAAGGTGGATCCAGTGTAAAAATTTAAGAAACATAGTCCACAGATGTTGTTGAGGGTTTGATCCTTCAGTGAGGAAGTCAAGGCTTCCTGATAGTAGTAGTTGGTAATCAAATTAGGGGGTTGGCACTCCCTTCCAGGAGGAACTAGAGAACAAGGTTGTAGGCTTCAGTAGGTGGGTGTCTGCATAAGTGCAAGAATATAGGAATTCTTTGATATTATAAGTTTGAAAACTTAAACAACAACATTGGGTTTCCACCTTGATACTTTATTCTATTCTTACTGCACCCACTTACTGCTTATTAAATGTCTGATAAATCTCTTACATTCTAATTTAAGTTCAACAAATAAAATTTTATGATAAATTTCTTGTAACATATATTTATATTTCTTGTGGATGAAAATATTTAAATTTTTAAAAATTTGAAAATTGTTATTCATACATGTATTTTACATTTAAACTTTCCATTTATAAATATATTTAGTTGCCTTGTCTAATTTTAACTTGAGGTGTTGCACGAAATTTCATACTAAACTTTGTTTTATCTAATGCTATAATTAAAACATACCTTAATATTTATATTTAGTATTCTAGGCTAAATAATAAAAGCAAAGAAATATATGGTTGTAAATATTTTCGAAGATTTTTTACTCTCTGCATGAAAATTCACACTAAACCTTTTTTCCTAATACTATAATTAAAGCATACCCCAATATTTGACATTCTATGCTAAATAATAGCAGTGAAATATGATACAGTAGAGTCTTATTTTAATAGTCGTAAATATTGAGTCCTATTTTAATGGTTGTAAATATTTTCAATTTAGCATGTGTAATCTATAAATTGCTAGAGTCTTATTTTGAAAATATTTTAAATTTAGCAGTTTTAATTTTTGTTTTTTCCAAATACATGTTTGTGATTATTTGTTTTTTCTAATTACAATTTGAAATTTTAAATATGATTAAATACGTATAAATAGATAAATAAACGGACTGGTAAATTCTTTTCTGCGTCGAGGCAAATATTTTTTTTCGTATGTATGCCTATGATTGTTTATTTTTTTCTCTTCATTCCCTACCTTTTATGCCTGAGAAAAGAGTGACCGGTGACCTTAATATTTATATTTCTGTGTTACAGGATGTTCCTGCTATTTCCGGTGATGCGAAAATAGTAAGCGGCACAAGATAAACAACACTACTATTCTGTCGATAGATTGCCCCTTAACCTGCAACTGCTATTACTGAAAGGATGTCCCTTAAGGGACTGTCATATTACACATTATTATTATATTTATGAGTTACAATTTTTTTTTGTTTTCCCGTGTTACAGTATGTTCCCGGTAGTGCAGGCAATGCTTGCGAGAATAGTAAGCGGCACAGGATCAACACTACTATTCTGTTTGATAAATTGTCGTTGAACCTGCAACTGCTATTGCTGAAAGGGATGTCCCTTAAGGAATTGGCGAAGTTGAAAATGGTTTGCAAATATTTCCATTCATTGTTCTCGACAACAATGAATAGAAATAGTGTTTTTGTCTAATGAGAATAATAAATGAAAATAATTGCAAACTAGTTTCAGCCTGCCAATTCAGGGATAGCAGTTGCAGGTTAAGCGGAAATCTATCAAATAGAATAGTATTGTTGTTGATCTTTGCAGTTTACTATTCTTGCATGTATTGCGGCCTTAGTGAGAACATCATGTAACACAGAAATATGGCAAGAGCTAACCAGCCTGCCATAGGGCATTAAATGACTAGTTATCTGCATGCTCTTTAACTTTATAACACACCTTATTATTTTTCATTTATCTTGTTATGCACGTTGGTGTGTTATAAAGTTAAACAGTATGTAGCTAACCAGTCATCTAATGCGCTATGGCAAGCTGGTTAGCTCTTGCCCAAAAATATAGCCAGCTTTACATGTAGGGGAATATTTTGGGAGAAAGAAATTGTAACTCACAAAATATAATGATATACAATCTTTGTAAAGATGATAGGTCATTTCTCATTCTTTTCCAGTCATAAAAGGTAGGGAATAAAGAGAAAAAAATAAACAGATAGACATGTATATGAAAAAACAATATCTATCTTTACTTTGGATCTACCAAGCAATGTAAAGGGATCAAATCTTAGTTGGCATATAAAGATATTTGATCTCTCAGTGCTTAGTAGATCCAGAGTAAAGGTGGATCTATGCTGGTTTAATTCATCTTTTAAATAGGCTACATTCACATGAATACCATGTGTCAATACCATTGATTTTCAATACGACGGGTCAATTCTATGTGCCATTTTTATTTTTATTAATATTTTTATTAAGGTTAATAGTTTTTTTTTGCATAATATTAATAATAAGGCCCTTGTTATTTGGTTCATAGGCTTCACCTAAAATACCTCTAGTTTATTTATATTTTTATTTATTTTACCATACTTTTAGAGTAAGTATAAAAAGAGGCTTTATTTATTTACCATACCTCCGATTTATTTATATTTATATTTATTTACAATACCTATATTTTGAGTGTTCATAATCTCTTTATATTGTAAATTTATATTATGTTTATACATGATAATAATTAGATTGATTTGGGC
>APFE030692113.1:0-13852 GCA_000404065.3 Pinus taeda | reverse complement strand
GAGAGATTTTCAACCCACACTTACCCTACTCACCTAATAAAGAAAATGTAATTTTTTATCGTACCCAAGGAAAGATATTCTAATCCATTCCTCAGCAACAACACCAGAAAGATGTTATCACTTCGGATCGCACCAACAAGACAAGTACTGCAAGAGAGATAGAAATCCCCGTAGAGACAGCCTTTGGTTTGATTGTAGACCAGTGCCTAGGAAATCTTAAGTAGAGGAGTGCATGAAAGTTTATATGTGAGGGGTTTACAACACTCCAATTGTGATGTAATGAAGCATAATAAGGGGGCTTGGTTCATTCCTCCAAAGGTATGAGTTATGTATTTCAAGTACTTCCTCACACACAGAATTCCTAGAAGTATCACATAGAATATCAAAGGTCAATTACTTCAAAGGGGATTACAACTTAATAGGCTTTGTTGAGTAAATGGGAGAGGATTAGGAGAAAACATAACTCATCATATAGAGCCCAAAACATCCAGAATTCTATAGTGAACACATAAAGTTGCGAGCAATAGGAAATTCTACACTTGTTTGAGTTACAAGAAGAGATAATGGACTAAAGAGAGGATGGGTGCTATGATTCATATAGAGTAATTTAAATATATAAGTTCAGCCCTTCATTTAGGCATATGCATTAATAAATCAACACACATGGATATGCAAGGAAGCATGGAATCATTTCTAGCGACTATTATATCATGAATGTAGAGAAGAATATGAACATAATGGAATTAAACAGGAGGATAACATATTGTAATCCTTAGAAGGGGGAATCACCACCATGTCTTTGTTGCCATTGTTTCGGCAATGGCAGAGGTTTTTCGCTTTTCACTAGGGAGGCCCCAACACTATTTCTAAAAGATCTTCTTGTGTAAAGTAATACAGCTTGAAATACAAGTCATTTTCTTACATATTTATGAACCAAATTGGTATCATAGAGTTTAGACCCATTGGGTGAGAAATTTTGTAACATTTGTATAATGTTTCTTTCCACTATTTATAAGAAGAGTAGAAGAGCTTGGGTTACAATTACAACAAATATCTTGGCCTGAACTCTAGCTGTCTACTAGACTAGATTTCTCGGCTAGTGTAAGGTTCTGTTGCCCAAAGATTACAATCAAGATCTGCTCCTTTTCTTAGAAATATGAAACTATAGAAAATAATAGGAAAAAGGAGGAAGATGGAGGAAGAGGTCCTTTTCACTTCCTGTGAAGGCCTCTAATCAAGCCATGTCTTTGTCATCGTGTGTCCTTCTGGTTGTTCAGCTGGTTCCCTGTTGCTTCTGCCTTTACTGCATGATTGAATCATTCTCTAGAGTAGGGAGTGAGTCAACTATGAGTGCTTATCATAGAGTAGAAATGGGGCCCTGTCTCATCAATACTTTACCGGGTACTGAAGTGGAGCTCCATGCCATTCCATTAAGTTTTCCTGAGCCCCCCTTACTGGTCTACCACTATGCCACGCTTTCATTTTACACTTCAGCTGCTGACCCATCCACCTTAAGAGTCTTGTACCCTACTATTGGGGTTGTAGGGCAGCGAGACTTTTACTCTTGAAAGCACTGTAGAACGACGAGCTCTGATGCTCCCTAGCCCCCTTTGGTTTAACCCGATTCTATTTTTCTTATCATATGACCGAGGGCTATAACCAAGAGCTTAGCCCTCGGGTGTTGAGGCCTTCAGGCTCCTGTTCGAGGAGATCTTTCCTTTGTTACTTCGAATACTGCATCCCAACTCTTGATAAACTTTACCTTTGGCGCTTCCCCTTGACATGGAGATCGTTGATCACCAGGATCATCCCCACTGAAGATATCACAACTCAAGAGAGGAAGAACCTTTCACTTCTTTTCATAGTGTGGGCTGACGTGTTCGAATGTGAAATCCTTATAGGGTGGAACACATGAAATATCTCATTGGGAAAAAAGCCCCGCATATTACGATCGCAAGCCAGGGGAGACTTTGGTGCAGGAGTGGTTTAACCTGTTTGATCGATGAGCGTCGATCTATAGGGGGTGATGTTATCACTATCACGTGTCACCCTATGAGTGGTGACACGTGTCACCTGGAAATGCCCCCGTAAGACGCCTGAAAATGTCGATTTTGAGCGACATGTGTCCTTCGTACTTGCCGCATCACCTTTCGTACTGCCAAGTGGAGGAGAGAGAAAGGTTTTGCCCGACCTTGATTTTTCCATGAATTTCGTTAGTAAATATTTTTCGGCATTTCCTTAGTTAATATTTTTTGGCCTCCCCTAGCACTTTTACACTGGATCGAAAATCAATGATATCACTTGATGTTGTGGGACTGCAGGACTGCAGGTAGTCTGCCACATGCCGCCCCATACGAGAGAGAAAGGGGGGTCTGTCTACCCTTGGTTTTTCAATGATTTTAAGTTTAAATCGACCTCTACCCTCCCCAATGCTTTAACATTATCAACGTGTTTTCCCCCTGCAATTCCTTAAGGATGGCCCAACAGGTATTACGGGGGCCATGCGGGACTGTGTGGTAGTAGGATGCAAGACTATGGACTGCGAGATCACGGGACTACAGGATTGTGGGATCGCAGGACTACGGGACAAGGGGACTACGGGATCGCGATACTACGGGAATACGACATGGCTGATATGCGAGACTACGGAATGCAGGATTTCCCATCGCCAATCGCTGATAAGCCGTACCACCACATGGAGGAGAGAGAAGGGGGTGACCCTGCCTTTTGTTTTTTTCCCTCATTTCCTTTATAAACTCATTGTGGCCTCCTCCAGCGATGTTACACTATATCGCAAATTGCAACATTGTGAGGCTTTAAAGTTAGGACCCTACTGATCATCGATACGCGAATGTGTCGATGATGCGGGACTGCGGGGGCAGGGCTACGATATCGGTGGGGCAGGACAACAATATCGACGATTGGTACCATAACTCGCTGATAAACCATAATACTGTGCCCATGACCCCTCCGATAGCCGATTTACAATTGCGAGAGGCTCCCAGGTCCCCAATATTGCAATTTGCCTTCATACTTGGTCATTTCTCTTTGTTTTCCGAGCTTTACAATGGTAACTTCAACATGCTGTAACTTTTGCTCCAGGAGTCTATTTTTGGACTTCAATATACCGTTTGAAATCTCCTTCCAAGCACTAGGCAGTGGAGAGGGTTTGATTTATTTATTAGAGCTTTGTGGCATTAGAAATGGCTTCAACTTCATTGTTGTTAGGCATTTTGGACAACTGACAACTTGTAAAGTAGTGAGTGACAACGAGGCACATGGTGTTCTCAAATCCCTTGAGAAATTTACCAAAACCCACCAAAAGACATTTTGGCCACTGAACGAACACCACCAAGAAGGAAAATAAATGTCTCCAACCCTAGTGCCAAGACACATGCCACGAGTAATAGGCCACGACCCCTGAACCCCCAATGCAACCTTGGAGTCTACAGAAAACCTCAAAGTCTCAATAATGTCTAATAAATATGTTGAAATTCCTAGGAGCAGACTCATCTATGCACATGATTGAGAAAAGAAGATAATGGTAGACCTCAAACCCCACCATATTCATGAAGAATCTGTTGTTCTAAGAACCAAACAATTAGCTTAGTCGATCGAGGGAGAGAATAAACACAGACCTTTTCGGCCAAACCCCCTGGAACACTAGTAAAACAACTAAACCTCAATGACCTAGCCTCAACAATGTTGCAAAATCCTACTTGAAGTAACAAGAAGAATCTAGAGCTCCCCAAAGTGGAGGTAAATTGTAATAGCCAAAATCTTTTACCTATTATGGAAGAAAACCATGTAGAGGGATCAAGATTTTATACCTTCCTTTGGGCCAGAGTTCCTTAGATGAAATCGAATGATGTTCCACCATACAAAATCACATCAACACTACTAACTCAATTGTCCCTCGATAAGTTTTAAAAAATAAGCTCCTTATGTTATGGTCCTAGTAGCGCTTTTGTTAGGTCGACGTACCAATTTCCTTGACCCCCCAAGCTCCAAAGTTAGACCATCAAGCTTCCATGTTAAATTCTCACACACAACATACTCTTTGCAAATTAGCATCCCACTGAAATATTGCAGACCCAACTCTCATTGTATTATCATCCACAGTTATTCCATGACCACCAAATCCGCAACATGCACCCTTACCTAAATACATCATTTCTTGCTAAAAAGCAATTCCTTATACATAATTGAATAAAACATTCTTTTTATGACTTAACATCTTTGAGTGACTTAAAAGTGCATGTAATCACAATCTATCTAAAACTCCATAACATTCCACTATTAGCGTATGACCACTAAATTTTATATAATTCAAATTAATAATAAATAATAATTATTAACTTAAAAATATATGTAGTTTTTTTTAAAAACAAAATTGATGTTATAGCATACATTTTACTAAATAATTCATTTTAAAATTTAAACAGCTTCTTGAATAATTTATCCCATTTTAACATGTTAGTTGACCACGCAACTTAAGCGATTATACTATGAGGGCAGGTGCAATATGCATTCGCAACTTGCGACTTTTAGTGGAACGGGTAGCTCATATTAGATTTTGTGGAGATTTTGTAATAATAATCGTACGCACGCGGGAATAACAAGAAGTTCAGGGTGGAAATATTGATGTTGATATCTAAATTATAAAATGAGAACAATTTAACGTGATCCTCTTTTATGACTTTTAAGATATTGAATTATATTATATATATTAAAAATTATATTATTTTGTATATTTATTTATAATAATTTTAATTATATTTTTTTTTTAATTTTTTTAATTATTAATAACAGCAAGTATTTATATTTATCTTATTAATATTATAATTTTTAATCGTCATTATTATTTATTCATTCTTTGTTTTAGTTTCTCTATGGTTTCAGGTGAATAAATATCTTTTTTAAAATAAATGTATAGTGGTTTAGGTAGTCCCATTTAAATTTAAATAAGAGTATTTTTTTTTTAAAACTTATTATTATTATATTATTAAGTATTCTTGTCATGAGTATCAATTTTTATTTTTATATATATTTATTTTATATATATATCATATATACTATATATATTTTTTAAGTTTAACATTTTATGCTATATATAAAGCCACATAAAACCCATTGGGAAAAACCCTAGGCTCTGCGCTCTGTACTCTGCAGCCAATGCTCAGGTCTGCGCCCTCTGCGCCCCCTGCACCGTTCAAAACGTCTTACCTCACAGAGCCGCCAGCAGATTCGTTCTCGGGCCTCTATTAAACCTCACGTCATGTCCTCCCCGGTGGGAGGGGCGGGATGCTTTCCCCCCCCTCCTTCAGACGATTGTTCAACGGACGGCGTAGCTACCTCGATTCCCCCGTTTCCTCCAGGTCACTCCTCCGGACAAGATCATAGCTCAGCACAGCCTGACGCAGCAGTGAAACATACAGTTACATGTGAAGAGGAGGCAAACGTACCAGGGGCGTCACAACCAAAGGTGACTTCGGCAACCTGCATCCCAAAAGCCACAGAACGAATCAAAGTTGAGCTCCCCAGTCACAGGATCAACAGCGAAATACAATACATGAAAGATCACGCACTCATTGGAAAATTTCTTGGCTTCTGGCCAACTGAAAAGGCCCTACACGGATGGATTGCCTCAAAATGGAAGCCCAAAGGACAAGTCTCACTGCTACTAGGCCCCAAAGGCTTCTTCACTGCAATATTCAACTGCCTGGAGGATAAAACCCGAATATTTGAGGGAGGTCCCTATTTCTTCAACTCATCGGGTCTCTTCCTGCGTGATTGGAAACCCAGGTTCAATCCAGATACAGAAGATCTCAGTCATGCTCCAGTCTGGATTCGCATGTATTCCCTTCCTTCGGAGTACTGGAGAGAAGAAACTTTAAAGGACATCGGAGATAGCATTGGCACCTTCATCAAAGTTGCAGAGGAAACCAAAAATAGATGATTCACCTCCTATGCCAGGATTTGCGTCCAGATGCATCTTAAGAAGACCCTTGCAGACTCGGTAAGTCTCTACCATGATGATTTTGAATGGATTCAACCACTAGATTATGAACATATCCCTTTTCGATGCCACAAATGCCATGAACATGGCCATCTTTTCAGGGATTGTCCACTGACTATTCAGATCAAATCTTCTGCTAACGAGGCTAATAAAGACTCTGAAGGTTTCACTAAGGTACCCAATCGCCGCAGGCATGCCAAAAAACATTTTGTTGCTCCCTCCAGTCCTAAAAAGGTTGAATCCCAGAATAGATTTCAAATCCTCACCCCTCAGGATCCCTCAGATAATTTGTCTAAAGACCCTCAGGTCTCCCCGCATCGACCGTCCTCCTCTCAGAATCTCAAAAATCCCCTGGATCCATCTTCCTCAGCGCCCTTCAGTTTCCCTCTTTCCTCGAATTCAAAAATGCCAGCTCTAGACGCTGACATGCAACCTTCGGCTATGGATCTCGATGCAGCTTTAGCACTCAGTCTGCAAGAGGGGGTCACAGAAGATCTTCAGGATATCCCTATAATAATGGAGGAAGACCCAGAGAATGTAAGTCTCGACGGACTCGATATTCTCAAACTTGAAACTGCATGCAAGCAAAAAGAATATAATTCAATACCCCCTTGGGAAATAGATAGACTGGAAGGGGTTCTAATCAAAGCTCAACACAACAAATGCCTAGGTATACAAGCAGGTAGTCCATGGGATGGAAAGAAAATCTTAAAAGAGACAAAGAAGAGAGGGCGCAAAACCGATCTGCAAAGAACCATCATTCTAGGAGAAATCTTAATGGAATAAGGGAGATTCCCGAAGTTGGCGAAGTTCTACAAGCCCCAACCCCATTGTTCCTCATGAAGCTCATCTCCTGGAACATGCGTGGGCTCAATAGCCCCTCAAAACACAGAATGTTAAAAAACATGATACAGTTAGAGAAACCAGCTGTTGTTTTTCTACAAGAAACAAAAAGTACTAATACGGCCCTCGAAAGGATTCTCAACAAAGCCTGGAGCGGCAGTCATTCAGTTTCAGTGGATGCAGTAGGAGCCTCCGGTGGGCTATCAATAGTATGGAACCCGCAGATCCTTATGCTTCAAGATTTTCATGCCACTCATCATTTCATTCAAGCTACATTTCATCTCATCGGGACGGATTTGCACGGTCTTCTCACCAACACTTACTTTTCGCAAGATTCACATCACAAATTAGAAGTGCTGGATGCACTAACAGCTCTGAACTCTTCCAGGCAGTTCCCTCTATGGATCAGCGGGGGAGATTTCAATATAATCACTAATTTAGGGGAAAAAAAAGGAGGGCGCATGAAGTTAGAAGATGACATCACATGATTCAAAGATTTCATTCAAGGCAATCAGCTCATAGACATCCAAACCTCTAATGGCACATACACATGGACAAACAAACGCAGGGGTTTACATAATATTGCTTCTAGGATCGATCGTTTTCTCATTTCAGATAATGCCATTCATCTGGGAGGAGATTTTCACGCCTCCATTTTACCTCAAGGCGGCTCTGATCACTGGCCCATAATGCTGCAATGGACGCGTCCGGGTAAACATTGCAATTGTCCTTTTCGCTTTGAAGCCTTCTGGTCCACTCATCCTGACTTTAAAGAGGTGGTTCAAGTGGCATGGAGATCCTTTTCCCCCCCAGCAGGTGCAAAGATGTTCCAATTCCAACAGAAACTTAGACACCTCAAGCAAGTGCTTAAACTCTGGAACAAAACCCAATTTGGGAACATTATGGACACCCGACAAAAACTGGAGCAGAGTATGTGTACGCTTTAGCAAGCCATTATCCTAGAGGGCAGAACATAAGAACTTGCAAATAAGGAGTAATCCCTCTGGACAGAAATAGAGGCTCGAAGGCTACAAGAGGAAATCCTTTGGCGCCAAAAGTCCAGAATAAGATGGCTAAAGGAAGGGGAAAAGAATACAAAATTCTTTCATCGTTCAACCATTCAACGATGAGTGCACAACAATATTGCTTTCATTAACAATATTCAAGGGGAGAAATTAGAAAAGCATGAAGAAATTGAAAAGGAACTCAAGGATTACTTCTAGGAAGCGCTCAAAGAACAAACAAGGAGTAGATCAGTATCCATCAGAGCAGTCACGCAGCACATCCCCAAGCTAATCACAGAAGATCACAATCAAAATTTACTAAAACCAGTTTCCATGCAGGAGGTAGAAGAAGCAATGGCTCAGCTAAAAGATGGTAAGGCTCCTGGACCTGATGGTTTCACCTCCAATTTCTTTCATGAGTTCTGGGAATTAATTAGTACCGAAGTTTGGGAATTGGTGGAAGAATCTCGCTCTATGCACTGGCTCCTACCCTCCCTTAATTCCACCTTCATTGCTCTGGTACCTAAGGGGGAAGAAGAAAACACGCCTGACAAATTTAGGCCGATTTCCCTCTGTAATGTCATCTATAAACTTATCTCCAAAGTGGTGGCAAATAGGCTCAAACCTCTTCTACCTCTTCTCATCCTTCTGGAATAGACGGGATACGTCGAGGGGTGTCTGATAATGAACGGAATTATCCTTTCTAATGAGGTGATCCACTCAAAAATCCTTAAAAAACTAGGCATGATAATGAAGCTTGATCTTTCCAAAGCTTTTGACAAGCTCAGTTGGGAATATATTCATCAAATGTTGCTAGCCTTCGGCTTCAATGCCACCTGGACCCACTGGATTATGAATCTCATCACCTCTCCCTGCTTCTCAGTTCTCCTCAATGGCTCACCTTTTCTGCCCTTCCGCTCATCGAGAGGCATACGTCAAGGGGACCCCCTTTCCCCCTTCATCTTTGTTCTCATGGCGAAAGGACTCAGTCGTCTCCTTCATCATGCTGTTTCCTCTCAAGCGATCAAAGGCATAGCGCTTCATGGACTCCACCCCTTATCCCATCAACAGTTTGTTGATGACACGATGCTCTTTGGTCATCCTTCGTCTTCCGAAGTCAAAACCTTTAAAGCCCTGCTTGAGCTGTTCTCTAAAGCCTCTGGAACCTCGATCAATGCATCCAAATAACAGCTCTTCTTCTTCAACACCCCTGTCTCCACTCAAAGAAATGTTGCACGCATCCTTGGATTCTCCATTGCCACGCTTCCATCCAAATACTTGGGCGCCCCTCTAATGGTCTCTGATCTCAAGCATGCGTCTTGGCGTACGCTGCTGGAAAAATTGGAAGCCAGACTTTCCTCTTGGACCTACAGATCACTCAACATAGCTAGTCGGCTCATTCTGCTCAAATCCATCCTCCAAGCTATGCCTCTATATCTCTTTTCTATATTAGCAGCTCCCAAATGGGTCCTCAAAGCAATTTGTAACCTTCAAAGGAGTTTTCTATGGGGATCTACAGGGCTCAACAGGAAATGGGCCCTTGTTAAATGGACAGAAGTCTGTTAACTGAAATCCAATGGTGGACTAGGACTACGGGATCCCCTTCATAGCAACTACACCATGGGAGCAAGAGTATGGTGGAATTGGTTAGTAAAACCAACATTCCTTGGGCAAAGCTATGGCAAGCCAAATATGCGCCTGGAAGTCATTGGGATGAACTAATCAGAATCAGTCCTAGTATCTCAGGCTCCATGATTTGGAATGCAGCCAAAATTCATAGTGCCTTCATCCAGGAGAACAGCTTTTGGGAAGTTCACTTGGGGAATTCGACGCGATTTTGGGAGGATTCCTGGTAGCAGCTCCCAAAACTTGCCTCAATTTTCCATAAACCCCTCTGGCAGACCCACATGCATTGCACCAATCTTATTAATGTTTCTCAGTTCTGGCAGCAGCAAGAGCCTCAAGATTTCCAACAGTGGAAGCCCGCAAGCTCTTGGCAGGCGGATTGGCATGGCGAGACCTTCGCAGACATTGAGCAAGAGCTAAGTCACAGGAAAATCAAGCACTCAAACCAGCAGGACAAACTGAGGTGGGGAAACTCTACAAAAGGGACCTTCACTACCAAAAAAGCTTATACTTTACGTTATGCTCAAGGCCATACCGATAAAGATCAGCTATGGAACAATATCTGGCAGTCCAAACTATGTCCCAAGGTTTCTACCTTTCTATGGCTCTTAAGCAAAACACACATCCTCACCTGGGATAATCTGCAAAGAAGGGGCTTCATTGGCCCCTCAAGATGCCCAAACTGCTCTCTCCAATCAGAGACCATTCTGCATCTTATGGAGACCTGCCCCCTTGCGGCTCAGCTCTCGGAGCAAATCGACAGATGTAATCAAAGAGTAGGAAACCGTCAGGGGGACATAGCAAACACTCTGAGAACCTGGCCCAAGCTTCCGTATCAAAGCCCAATTCTGAATTCTTTATGGAATCTCATTCCAGGGTTTCTTTACTGGACCTTATGGAAGGAACGGAACAACAAAGTCTTCAACAATAGTAAACGTCCTTATGAAATCCTCTGGCTTCTCTTAAAGCAAAATATCCAAGAAACCTTGGCGCTTAGGTCATGGCAAGAAACCGATTGGCCAACCTCCCCTCAAGAGCAGCTCATCTGGAAATCATGGAATCTTAAACTATCCTGTGCCCCCTCTGATCTTTCCAGACCCTCTCCCAAGTCCATCTCCCGAGTGCATTGGTACCCCCCTGCCATCTCCTCTTTCAAATTGAACTTTGATGGGGCAGCTAAAGGGAATCCTGGACCAGCAGGTTATGGAGGAGTAATTAGAAATGACAGAGGAATAGTCCAGTACATATTCTATGGTTCGATAGGCAAAGACACTAACAATGTCGCGGAAATGGAAGGCTTATGGAAAGGAATATGCATTGCTGATCAACACAGTTTCCACCTGCTAGAAGTAGAGGGAGACTCCCTGATCCTCATCAATGCAACAACTAGAATTCAAGCAGGAACCTCAGCTGCCAAAATTGCCTCCAGTTGGAGATTGCTCAACAGGCTCGAAATACTGGAGGAAAAGCTCAGGCGTCCCAACTGCATCATTTTTAAGCATGTCAAGCGTTTCGCCAACCAAGTAGCAGATAGATTGGCCAACCAAGGGGTTGACCTGCATCGCCCTCCCTACTCAGGAACTCTCAATGACTGAGAGGATATTCAACTCCAACATGAATGCCATTCTTTGGAAATTCAAGATATTCAATCCCTGGCTGCGGGTGATTAATATGGTTATTAATGAGGGGGTGGCCTTCCCACTGGGCAAGTGGCAACCCAGATCTGCCAGCTGTAGGAGCGATCTACGGGCCTGCCACCCCCATCCTGATAAAATGAATGCAGCTCTTAATGCTGCCCTGCAAATTGTCGTTAGCTGCTTTATCTTTGGCCTTCGATTCACCTCTCCGGTGCTCTGCTTGCAGTCTGCCTGCGTTGGAATGTTCAGCGCTTGGAATGTCGCTCTGTGGCTCTTTAAGAACCAGCCTTCTTTGGGCAGGCCACATTGAAGATCTGTTCATTGTGTCATTTGGCTGTGGATGCTTTGCTTTTGCGAGTTGACGCTGATGCTTGGGCCTTGACAGCAGACTCTAAGGTTCGGACCTCGGCCCTCTGCACAGAAGGCCTTGGTCTCTTCCTTGGGGCGCCCTAGCTCTCTCGTCTGCAAGCTCCAGTTTGTTTTAGTTTATGTTCACATTGCACCCCTCGGCGCTCAGGGGGACTCTCCGGTCCAGCTCTCTGTGGTAAGTCTTGCCCCGCCCCTCTGCGTTCTTTCAGAATCTTATTCATCGCCCTTCGTGCTTCTGTCCACTATTCCGCCTCTGGGCAAGGTCAATTGGCTCTCGGCGAATTGTGGCGGGTGGCAAACTAGTTCTTTGTGTAGCCTCTTTTGCAGTGACGCTCCAGAATGCTGCATGAACGGCTCCGCCTCAGCAGTCGTAGGGGTGGGTCTCGGGGAGGAGCTAGAGGAAGAGCTTCCCCTCAGCGCTCCTCTCCCTCAATGGATTCCCCCTCTGAAGAAGTTAGCTCCCATGGGGCAAGGCGGGGCCGAGGCAGAGGGAGGGGCCGAGGCCGTGCAGCTGCGTGTTCGCACAGCTCTCACCCCTCAACCCGTTTTCGGTTCCCATGTTCCCTAGAAAATGCCACTTATTTTGTATCGGTGCGGATTGAGAAGTGCGAAAACGCAACCTCTCCAGAAGTCCCTGCGGAGCCTAGGCCACCTTCTCCTGTTCAATGTCCAAGATTGCAGCCTGCGGAAGCCTCGGGTGCGGTGGCGGGTCCAAGCGAGCCGACAAAGGATGATGCTCCTTACACATATATGAGTGCGTCCGATCAGTATGGTTGCAGAATTGTTGAGGAGCAACCATCCACCTCCGTGGATGCTTGAGCTTGTCTCCTCGCTGTTTTGGAGGTTGCTTCTGCGGTTTCAGGATGTGTGTTCGGCTTCTACAGTGCGCATCGTTTGTTGTGCGATAGTTTTGTTCCTTTCAGGTCTGTTCAGGTCGAATTCAGTCTACATATGCATCTATGTCTGTTGGTATATCTATGTTTGTTTGTATCTCCTCGCAAAGGCCGGGATAGGGAGTTTTGGAATGTGTCAAGCGGTTTGGCTTTCAATGGGTTCCGGTCTGTGTCCAATTGTCAGTCTTTCAATCTTTCAGTCTTTCAGTCATGGTCGGTGTTATGGTCTCTTCTTCCAGTGTTAAAGTCCAGCTGTAACCATCTCAGCATGGCGAATGTAAGCTTTTTTGTAACTTTTTGTATAATAATAAAAGTAGCCTAAATTACACCAAAAAACTTTTATGCATATATTTCTCTAGTCACTTTTTAAATTTAATTTTAAATTTTTAATAAAAATATATATAATTTATGTTATATTATATATATATAATATATATATATTATATTATATAATTAATTCATTATTATATATCATTTATTATTTATCATTCTTTGTTTTAATATATCCTCTATCATGGTTCAGGTGAATAAAAGTATCGTATTTTAAATTTAAATTAGCTATAGTTTGGTTTAGGCTAGCTCGGCATTTTAAAATAATAGAGTATTTTATGACCATCATTAAAATAATTATTTATTATTAATTATTTAAGTATATTTATGACCATCAATAAAATAATTTATTTTTATTATTTATCATAGTTTAAAATTTTATGCTATATTTTCTCTATTCACACTTTATTTTATGTTTATTATAGTTTCACATTTTATTTTATATTTCTCAAATTATTTATTATTTATGTTGATAGCTAGGATAGTCGTCATCCTTCTTCTCTATGCTGATGATATTGTTCTTTTGGCAAGGTGCCTATTTGATCTTGATAAGCAACTCAGGCTTTTTAAGGATTTCTGCTCTACCATAGGTATGATTGTTAACACTGACAAAACAAAAGTTACGATTATCAAATCCAAGAAAGACAGTTACGCTAATTTTATGTATGACAATAATAAATTGGAGGAAGTGTATTCTTACAAGTACCTAGGAATTGATATTCATCACAAGCTCAACTGGAACCATAGCATTGAGAAAAGGATTAATGGGGGGTGGAAAGCTTATTTTGGTCTTGAAAATAATTGTAAAATAGCAAACCTCGTAACGTGGGATAAAAAGAAGTTCCTCTTTGAAACTTTAGTCACTCCTGTTATTTTATATGGCTGTGAGGTTTGGGGTTGCAGCATCTCAAAAGAATCATGGAGAAATATTGAGCAATCCAGAAGCGTTTTATAACTTATAACTTGAAAATTAAAAGTAATACACCCTACCCTATTCTCCTTATAGAAGCAGGGCTTTCCCCTATTAAGAGCCTAGCTATGATTAGGTTTCTATTGTACAAGCACAAACTCAATAACATAGACGATCATAGGCTTCCTAAGCTAGCTTTAAATTCCAGCCAAAACCACCTA
>APFE030692110.1:1407-12460 GCA_000404065.3 Pinus taeda | reverse complement strand
TTCTGCATCTTTCGAGAGGAATTTGAGTACTTATGCTTTTATCCATTCAGTAAAGAGAAATAGGTTGGGCTCAAAAAAGGCAGAGAACTTAGTGTACATTCATAGCACACTTTGTCTCATATCTCAAAAAGATCTTGGGTACAAGGAGGGTCCTTTCAAGAGATGGGGCCAATACACAAATGATGCTATGTGTGTGGGCGAGGAGATACAACCAGATGGCCTTATTGAGTTACCTCCCGCTGCTATGGATGAGAAAGAGCCTCAAGATGAGAGTGATTCCTACTCGGAGAGCATGCTAATTGAAGATCTGAGTGATGTTGATGACATGGCTTGAAGAAGCCATTGTTCATTATTGGCTATTTTTATTTTAGTATTTTAAAATTTCCTAGTTTTTGTTTGGAGATGCCTTAAGGCAAATTTTGAATGTAGAATGACAATGGACATATATCATGATTCTATTAAATATTGTAAACTCCAATTTGCACTTGATATAACACTAGAATTTTGAAATTTTCATGTGAATGTTGAACTGTTCAAATGATGTGCATGTTAAATATTTAAAGTTAATCATAAGTATTTTAGTTTTCTTGTTTAAAGTTGAAAAATATACAAATTCACTTATATTATAATTTATAAAATATAATATTTATATATCATATATATAAATTATAATATACCCCCGACGAACCCACGCACCCTGTTTCAGAAAATGACGTTCCCGTCCCCATCCCCGAACCCACGTTTTCTGGCAACATAGCTCTGCATTCTCTCCTTCCAAACTCTGTAATTTGTATGCCCATCCAACCTACCCTCCACTCTCAATCCCAATGACATCCTGCTGTCCTAACACTGAAAAATAGCACTGCTGTAGTAAAGATAAAACCTGCTGTTTATGAAAAATCAGCTTGCTGGAATTTTCTGAGTGAAAAATTAGCAGCTGTAATTTCTCTTTTGCTGTCCCAAACTGCCCTTCAGCACTCAAGCTCCGTTACCATGTTAAAATTTCTGTTTTCCCACCCCTGTTTTCAGTTTCTCCTTATTTCTCTCATGTAGTTAAATGGTCTTTCCCATAAACATACATTCAACAGGCTGGAAAAAATAAATTTGCTGAAAACACAAATTCTGGAAAATTTACAGAATGCTGGAAATTGCAGAAATAAAAATCAGCGATAATAAACAGCCATTAAAACACATTAAACACTGATATTTTTGGTCAACGTGACCCTGGAAAAACCCCCTACAACTCTTGGGGAAAACCAGTTTGAGAGCTCTTCTTTATTTCTGAAAAATGTCTTCTTACAGCAAGAAAATTTCAGCAAAATAATTTTTTTTCATCAAGCAAACTTATCCGTTTTCAGCCCAACGGACCACCTAGAAACTTCTCAGTTTTCAGCAAAAAAATCAGCTTTTTCTGCTTGTTCTTGCTGCTGTTCTGCTTGTCTTTCTGCTGTTCTGATTTTGCTGAAGAGCTGCCTGGTATGTGTGCCAAACTGCTGCCTCTTTCTCCTTCTTGTCTAGAAATCTCCCTTGCTCTCTTGCTCTCCTTCTCCCAATCTGCTCATGAAAGAATGAATGATCTTTTCCTCCTTTTCCTCCTTTAATATAACTCCAAGTGACTTTTGGGTGATCCAAAGTGACTTTTGGGTGATCTCTAAATCCAATGGCTGAAATAGATTTAGATCAATGACTGAGATTAAATGCACATTAAATCTCACTTTCTATTTTTTAATTCACCCCACTTTAATAAAGACCCACTTAGTCATTTATTTCCAAAGTCACTTTTCCTTTCTAATTTTTCATTGACTTTATAAAAGTCACTTTAAAATTAGACTTAGTAACTTTATCACTTAAAGTCACTTTTAAATTAGATTTTAACTTTATAAAAATTATAAAGTCACTTTAGGAGAAAAATTAAAATCTTTTGGACACTTTTCCCTAGGCCAAAGATCAAAGCCTAAGGGAACCACCTGTCCTCCGGTACCAAATTTCAACACAGGTTATCTAGGAAACTTTTCAGATGGCTTGTACTATTATCAAAAAAAATTCAGCCATCTCTCTCATGTTGCTCACCCATTATATCAACTAACCAACCATAAGTCTTTCACCCAATCTCCAGAGGTGCAGCAAGCTTACTAACATCTCAGATATGCATTACGTTCCAAACTAGTGCTCTGCCTGCTCAATCTGCAATACCCCTTTGAGATAGAGATAGGTGCTTCTCAATTTGCTATCACGGTCATACCTAAACAACATTAGCTTGAACTCATAGTGTCCTTATGCATTCTAAAAGCAGTTTATACAATAACTTCCAGTTTTAAACAGACTTGATAGTTCCCACTGCTCAAATCTAATTTTGAAAGCTATTTGGCTCCATGAAGATCATCCAGCAATTCATCAATCAAAGGAAGTAGCCTCCTGTTCTTTTATCATCTTACATGACCCTTGGTAATTATACATAACATAAAAGATCCACCCATTTTCCATTGATACATGTCAAATCTGGTTTTACTTCATTCACATGTTCAGTCCCTCTATTTGGTAGCAGTTCCCTACGTAGGTTTTGAAATGAATTCTCATGTTTTTTATTGGTTCAGCTCCAAATGCTTGGAACAAATTAGTTATGTTTACAGGATCTCCATTCAATAACATTGTGCCACATATGCAGGTGCTGCTTGACAAATCAATTGTGTGAGGATATAATTTAAGTGGGAGAAATACAAGTTGATGAATATTTCCCGTGTATCGAGAGGCTGTTACATTTCTTGGACCACCAATCATAAGCCTATCTTCTCAATTATTTGATGTTGTCATTACTTTTTGCTTTTGGCAAGGGAGAGATTGGATTTGAAAACTCATTCCATCTCATTAATCGTAACATCAGCACCTATCATCTTTTCGGTCACATTTCAACAACTCATTTTTTATTCTATTGTAGCTTCAACTTTGATTCCTTGAGCTATTTTATCTATTGGGTATGTTAAATCTAGTTTATTGTGGTTGTGGAACAACGTTGATGAAATTTCTTCTAGTTTCTCAAGTATTTTATTGAACATGATGTCATTCTTGTTATTCAAGCCATATGCAATCTTATTCCTCTCTTCCACTCTCATTGTGACTATATTTTCCCATCTATCATTATGTTTTATTTCTTGCCTCATTACTGCTTCCTATAAGTCTTGTGCCATTTTAATGCCACTAGGGTAGCACTTAAGAGAATTTATTTTCTCTTTGACCTCCACAATGATATCATCACTGATTCCCTCTTCCTTACACCTTGCAGACTCCCACATAAGCATCTTGCACAGCAAATTTTAGTGTTCTATGACCCAACTGCAGATGGCTGATCTAGGGATCTATCAGTTGTTGACTAAATTTGAGATAATTGAATGGAATTGAAGGGATGTTAGAAAAGGCCTAAAGGTCAGCAACTAGCGGTTGTACAAAATGATTTGGCCATTATAGAGTTGTACAATGAACTGCAGGAATTCCAGCAACATATGGGTTCCTCATTAAAATGGTTGCAGAGAAAACAATGAGCAGTACAGTCAACAACCACTGCATATTGCAGAAACTGAGAAAACTACATTCTGTATGGCTAATGGAGGGAGGACATACAATGGAAGCTGGCTATACAGGAGCCACTGAGAAAAGTGGTGGTTGGTTGTATTGATGGTGCCGGACCCTGGTACAAAAGTGTACACACTGCATTGACTCAATACCCAAATCTTGGCTTTATGTCATAACTTATAAACATTAAGGTTTATAATGCAAATATTTCAATAGAAGATAAAGAAATATAAATAAAAGATGATCAATGGTTTACAAGCCTGAATGATTATGGAATTTATATGCCTCAAAGTGACCTTTCACATAAAGTTTTGTATCTACGTGAGCCTTTAAATAATTACATCTAAGTATAATGTCCTAGATTCTGTAGTCTATGTTTAATATACGATGTAATGTAATGTTATTTTATATACATAGCAATCTTCTTCATACAAACATGTGATAAGAGAACTTAATCAAGGCGTTCAGCACCTTATCAAAACAAGCTTGAAGAAGACTACAAGTTTCTATCTTAATATGTGTAGAATATGTGATGTTATTTTATATACACAACAATCTCCTTCATTCAAACATGCAAAAAGGGAACATAATGAAGACTTTATCAAAGCAAGCTTGTAAAAGACTACAAGGTTCTTTGCAGGTAACAAATCACAATGGTGGATTAGAGCAGGCTCTTATTCTTCATCAGATATGAGTAATTTTCTCTTTGCACAAAAATTATTGGAGCTTTGAGTTAAGATGAAGAGAATCTATTGTTCTCTTTTGAAATGTTTCAAGGTTTCTTCAATTTGTGTCTTTCATGTGTGAGATTTTTGACTTTATATTGCTTGTTTGGTGACAATATGTATTGGCTCTTAACAGCGGGGCAAAATATTACACATGTATCTTTTTTATTTTACGTAACTGAAAAGGATATGGTTTTTTTGACTAAGAAAAAAAAGAGTCATAGTATTAACAAAAACAATTATTGTTCATGAGAAATTAATTAAAAATAAAAATCTAAAAGAATATTAAAAATTAATTTATTAAAAAAAACCAACAACGAAAACAACAACTTACCTTTATAACCTTTCCAGTTCCACTGCACTCTGAACACGTACTTTGCATTCTAAAAGGGCCACGCTGCATAGATATCTGGAAAACACTCTAAGTTTGATGTTAGTAAAAATGTCTAAAAGGGGTCCAACCAGCACTGACCTTCAATAAATATGAATTTGAGACCATTCCTATTCTATAAGAGATGTCAATCAATATGCTGTTCAGATCTAAAACAAAACAAAAAAATTATATACTGGTTGGAAACTTCACAAAAAAGGTAGTGGCCACTGACCGTTCCTTGACCTCTACAAACTTTGCACGTCTGAGGTTTAGTTCCAGCAGGCATTCCAGTCCCATCTAACAGTATTAAACAAGACGAAGTACAAAATTATCATGCTCGGTAACTTTCACAATGAACAGATTCATACTTGATGTCATAAAATCCGAGATAATGCAAGGACATAAAGCACACTGCATCCCCAAACGTAGAAGTAATCGAAAAGTAGATCGACACTAGCAAAAAGAAAAACATCATTTTCAAAGATTTCTTAAAAACTGAGTATTGAACTTCAACATGTAGTCTTTGAAATACCTACCACAGTCAAAGTAAACAATGAAAAGGCCATAGTTTTAAAAACCATCTGGGTTGAACCGGAAATTCGCCAAACCGGTCAGTCAGACCCTCATCCTTCCTAATTAAAAAATCCGACCCAAGAACCGGCTGGCACCAGTGAGGCACCAACTGGGCCTAACCAGCCAGGTCCATAAAAACTGGCCTAGTTAGGTAAATGCATGCTCATAGATGAGAATGGGACCCGCGGACAGTTTTGGAGGTGGTTTTTTTGCAAATCATGGGCAGGTCCCATCCTAAATCTGCCCCACTAAGCTTATAAAGGCATACCGAAGCTCCTATTTGCCCCACACATCTGATTTCTAGTGTTTGTGAGCATATTAGAGCTTGGACAGTTCTACAACGGCATCGAGCTTTTGAGTTTTGAAGCTGTCTAGTGGAGTTGGCATCTTTGGGAAGAGGCTTTAGCACCTGGTTTTCATTCCCATGTACGACTTCTCTTGAAAATTTCCAAATCTGATTGCTGTCCCTATTTTAAATATTTTTCCCCTATTTAAAATAAAACACAGCCCTTGTTCGTAGGCTAAATGTCTTTTTTTCAGTTTTGAAATTTATCATAGGTTTTGCATTCTACTTAGATTCATTTTTCTTTTCTATTTACAAATTCTCTCAATTCAAATCTGAAATTTCATCATCCACCATGGCTACAAAAGCCAAAGATGCTGCATGGGTTCATTGTGATGTTGTTGATGGCAAAATGTTGTGCGAATATTGCAAGCACCCAATGGCAGGGGGGCATTTATAGGTTGAAGCAACACTTGGCTGGTACAAGAAGCCACGTAATCCCATGTGATGCACCGGATGAAGTGACATGACCTATTAGGGTAGAATGCCTTGGAAGGTTTGACAAGTTTGACAAGGCAAAGGCTACAGGAAAATCTATACAAGCAGAAGTTTGATGAATGGTTGATTCATGTTGACTGGTGATCTGAATCTTGTGGTAGGCCAGTGGCCAAATAGCTTGAGTTGTAGCATTGTTTTTGGAATCAAGAGGCCATTTAGAAGTTCAGACTTATAACCTCATTGATTATGTATTTTGTTGATGATATGTATTGCACTCTGCCATTCTGATATTTTCACTGTTACATGGTATATAGACAAGCAAACTTCGCATATTTTGTCTCTAATGGTTTGGAATCATGGTTTGAAATCTTAAAAATATTTTTTTTCCATTAAAAATAATTATTTTATGGATTTTTTTTCAATTCCAGTTTGTTGAATCCAGTTTGATCCAGTTCCAGTTCGAAGCATGGTTTGACAGGTGGCCAGTTCAAAACCCAGTTCTGGTTTTATAGAAAAGATTGCATGTAATAATACACAATATTAATAATTATAAACCCCACTGGTTACATAGAAGTTTAGAACTGAGATAATGCAAGGACATAAACACCCTGACTGCTGAACAGTGGAAGTAGTACCAAGATAGTGCACCACTAGCAAAAGCAAAATATCATTTTCAGTAATTCTTGAAAATACTGAGAATTTAGCTTCAAAAAATCAATATTATCAAAAGGTTAACGTAATACAATCAAAGCAAACATTGAGAAGGCTCTGTGTAACCATACAGCAAATCATAAAACCAATCGATACACGGGGACAGAATGAACAGATATTGTCATGAATCCAATTTTAACATTCAAATTTTTTAGTTTTAACCAATCACTCTTATTAGGAAAGAATCTTCTGCAAGGAATGAAATTCACAGGTTACCGCCCAAAAATTTGCCTCGTGCATAGATATTTGGGCTATATGATGGTTCCACATGGTACTTGACATTCCAAGGTACTACCGGATGCTGAAACTCTAAGCCCAGGAAGCTTGGTGTTGGAGATATTGATTATGTGCCCAAATTGACCCAGGATGCCCCAAGATTGCCCTTGACATTGTCTGATGGGCATTGCTTGTTCTGAAGCCCAAACGATGATGGTTATCCTTGAGATCGTACATCACTATTTGAGCCCAACACTTGAGTAGATTGGTGCCACATCACCCCTCTTGCCCTTTAAAGTTTAGAGGGTGGCATAGGGCACTTTGGTGAAGACATGTTGGTATGGAGGCACTTTGGAGGCATACCTATGGAAAAAAAGCTACTTTCTAGGGTATGGAGCACTCATTAGCCCATTTGTCACTTGCATGTGGCATTTTGAGCTCTTTGGATGATGATGTCATATTGGAGGCTTTTCTCCCACATGTGTGGGAATTTTTGGCATTATTTGTTATGTTTTTGAGCTATGATGTTGGCTTGTTACATCACACTTGTTTAACACTCAAAGTAAACTCATAATTAGGGCTTTTACTTGTACTTTCGTAAAAAAAATAAAGGCGGTAAGCCTCATATAGAAAGAGGTTCCCCTTATTTCATTTCATGATCACACACTTTCTACCACTCTTTTCTTCTAAGCGTGTGAATTACTCCTTTTTCGCTACGTGGGTAAGATGTGATCCTTCTATGGTGCAATTTTCTCTTGGAGATGGATTTTTCTTTTCCTAGGATTGAAAGAAGTGTTCTTGAAGAATTTTGTAGGTTTCATGCTCTATCTACTATATTTTTCATATTAAAATCTTTCTTTGTTATATTATGCAAAATTGTTCTCTTGAACCCTATAAGGAAACTCTGATTGTGCATTCACTAAATCTAATTTCTCCCCTCACAAGAAAAATAGTTAGGGTTTTAAAACTAGATGCCCTAGCCATCACCCCTCTCTTACTCCAAAACCTTTTCATCAAATTTTAGCCCTAGAAGACTCCATCGAGCCCGTTTAGAATAAGGCACTAGGCATTATTGTATTGATCATCCATAAAATTTATTAAAATTCTTCTTCTTTTCCTTTTTCGTAGGCATCTAGTGTTGGCCGCTAGAAATTTTAGGGTAAAATTCACATAAAAGTGAATTCGTGTTGGATGTTTGTTGCTCATAAATTAGGAGTTGTATCAATAAATCACATAAACGAAAAATCTAGCATTGTGCATGATTAATCCTCCCTTATTAGTGTTGAAATTTCTAAGCCTAACCCGTTAGAAATTTTCTTGCACTATCTAGCTTATTTCTCCTACTTGTTTAATTACTGAACAAGTTATTTAACCATATAAATAATGAAATAAACACAAAAGCAGTCTCAACCATCTACAAATCTGCAACTGAAAGAAATAGACAAACACACAAGGGACACCGTTATTTTTGGACAATCGTCCCCGAAAAAACCCAACTTGGGAAAACCGATGCAGCAGTTCTAAGGGTTTTATTATTAAGCAGTGTTTCTTGAGTACAACTGGGTGCCAAACCAGCTCACCCTACAGAGATATCAATCTGGCAGTAATACCTCTCTTCGAAAGCAGATACTTGGCAAGTCTGCTCCACGAAAATCTCTCCAACGCCTCTCTATGGCTCTACGTCAACCCTCCTACACTCTGCGTCAGCCTAGAACCCTCTATGTCAACCTACAGATGCTTTGTGCTGGCTCTCTAGCCCTCTGCGTCACCCACGCGGGCCCTTTGCGCAGTCACTTTGGCACTCTACGTGGCTCTTGTTGGCTCTGTGTTTGCCTTTGTGCCTCTGCGCTAGTCTTCTGGCACTATCTTTGCATCTCTGTTATGCACTCACTACCCCTCACTGCAACTCTGGTCACCAGTTTGATTTCTCTCAGCAAACCCCACTCCAGAAAATCAAACGGACTGATCAACTTGGTGTATCTCCAACTGACCCTCAAGCCTCCTCTTATACTTTTTCTGTTGAGTCTTCAACGGCCAAGATCAAATCTCTGATCAACGACTAAGATTAGATTTGGCTTGATCCATGTCTTTTAGAACATTCTCACCCAATTTTATATTAATACTCATTAATATTTTAATTTTCCTAAGTTTAGACTTAGGAACCCCATTAAAAATATTAATTATTTTAATATCTCTCTAACTGAGTGGAATTTCCCCAAACCATTTCTAGGTCTTGGAGATCTCATGTGCTTTAGCCTCTCCACCAATTTTCATGGCTAGAGCACATCTGATGCTACCCCAAATTAACAATTAGAGCTTATATCATCCTTGTTTGTTGTTTATGTGTGTTCTTTAACCCTAATTTCTAACTAGGTGACCCTAACTCTTGGTGTTTATTGGAAGGCCTTTGTTCCTTTTCATTAATTATCCTTCACGAGCCCTTTTCTTTGGCTGTTATATGACATTTTCCACCCTACCATTGCAAATCAATAAAACCCCATCATATAACAGCCATATCTTTGGTTTAGGAATTGAGTACTTGATTTTGGCATAGAACATCTAGGTCTTTCTATGCTTTATAGATACTCTATCCCATTTAATAGACTTCTTATCCAACTCCTTGAGCCATCGTATTAGAATATCCTTTAGGTGATTTAGGGAAGCCTCTCTTGCAGTCAAATACCACTAAAGAGCAAGACAAAGGTTGTTGAGGTAGCAGTAGCGAACCTAGGTCTTCAATTCTCGTATCAACACAAGCATCAAGGACACCATAAAACATCAAGAGTACAATACACAAGTCCTCTCCCATGCAATGTATCACATCAATCTCAAGAATCCTCCACTCATCAAGCAAGCCTACTCATCCAGTACTCCAAGATCTTGCCCTAGCCTCCATGGATCACACAAGAACAAGGTTATAATATCACCCAAAGTGCTAGCTCTCTTTTTCATGTATTCAATAGAGTTGGAACCTTAGTGGTACCTCCTCTTGCTTCACAACAAGAGCGACAACCTCTACAAGCAAAACAAAGAGTGGACAACTCAAGCCAACAAGAAAAGCTTGTACTCACGTCATCAACTCCTCTAGGATTTACTTGCATTGCACAAATCTTAATGTCCTCATACATCTCACAAGAACACCTAGGTACTATCATACATGTCCATCTCTCCTTTGGGGTTTACATCACAAACCCTAGGTTTTTCTCACTAAAAAACTTTTCCAAGACAATTGCAAATATAGAATAATGAGACATCAATATTGAGTAGTGACAATGGCTATGTCCTCCTTTTATATAGAATAAAATAGGGGGGGCAACATAAAATATTCACTAGGTCCACATAAGTTACCCTCAACCTACCCTAAGCCAAAAAGGTAACCCCGCATGGAGCTCTCTATAATACAACGATATCAACTATCACACTAAGGTTTTGCCGAATGCTAAGGGGGTGCATCCTCCAAGCATGATCCTCCTTGAAATCAATGCCCCTCTTCAAGCAAGGCACTCCACTAGCTATGTGTCACATGTCTTCTTGTGCCCAACACTCCTCCCCATATGCCAAGGTAGTTACTTGCTCCACTACTTCTCCTCAAGACATGTTTATGGGTCCATAACCACCTCCACGAAGTATGCTTCCAAACCCAAGCATCTTCAAGTCAAATATCCAACCTCAAAGGTGTGTGTCACATGGTCCCATCCTCTTGAGGTTAAGTGTCTTCCAAGTGACGAGCACTCCTCATCCCAAAAAGGTACCTCTCCTAATCAAGCAACTATCTCCCCCATTGTTTGCTCCCAATAGGCTTGTCATCATGTCAGATAAGATAACAACCTCCTGAGTGCATGCACTATGCTAATTCTTTATACAAGATCACACATCCATTCAAACTAAGAGATCCTTATGTCCATCAAGCATCCCAAGGTGACTTAGGGTAAGATAGAGGTCTTAAGACTGTAGAGTCAACAACTAACAAGTTAGTTTACAAGGTTAGTGTTAGTGTCAGTCTTTCCAGCCTTCCTCCAGTGATCAAATATGCTCTTACAAAGTGGTTTCAGAGTGTTAAGGTCAAATTTTGTCTTTTCAAAGAGTTTTCAAGCAAAATTTGGTCAC
>APFE030692109.1:0-11761 GCA_000404065.3 Pinus taeda | reverse complement strand
GTTGGAGCATGAGAACAATTCACAGTGGCAACGTGATTCTAGAGTATGTTAAAGCCTGCAAAAAATATTGCATCCTTCTACTTGTAGCTGGTGAATATGGTTTTGGAGCATCCTTCATGTCGAACATATAAACTAGGATGTTAAAGCATTTTTCTAGTTGGAGTTGGTAAACCAAGGCATTGAAGCATCCTTTAGGTTGGAGCCTATAAACGAGGGGGTTGGAGCATCCTTCAGTTGAAGCTTAAAATGTTGAGAAAAAATTATTAAAGACAGATATTAAGAAACATTTGGTGTTTTTTCTCCATGAAAGGTTTCCTCCTAAAAATATGGTTTCTATTGTCTTGATGTTTGTGCATTGTTGAGTGGTATTGTATATTGTTCACGTCATTTTGATTTATGTTTATATGATGTTAATGATAATTTATACTATATGATGTTAAAAAATACTAATTGATGAGAAATACAGACTCGACCCCTCTTAGTATTTGCAACACCTGTGGACCACACCCAATGTGGACCACACCAACCCTTAGCATGTTCATATTTTTTCCCATAGAGTTTCAAACCAGTGACCTTTACAAAACAGAGTACCTGAACTTAATACCTTCTACTTTATGTCCCATGGGACAATTTTTAAAAGGTATTCTAAAAATTTAGTATCCATTCAATTTTACTAAGGGAATTTCGAGGATTAAAATGTATTTTTTAAGGAAATAATAGAATAATAGCTAAACTAATTGAGTTAGGAATTAGAAAAAATAAAAAAAAGAAAACTATCTTTTCAATATATATATATATTATATATTATATATATATTATTATATATATATATATCTTCTGGTTTATTTACTTAAATATTAACTATATACACCCCAAGGAAAAAATTAAATAAGAATTAAAACAATAAATAAGAATTAGAAATTTAAAGAAAAAATGGAGGGAAAAAAAATTGTGTATTGCATTTTCAGCTTATCTCTTTATACATTTACTCAATTATAAAGTATAAACACCCATTGAATGGGTGCATACACTTGATATTTCAATAAACCTATCAAAATATAAGATGAATATACAAAGTGTGTTTAATACCCTTGTCCTACATCTACCCAAGTAACCATCCAACCGGGTTAAACATTGATGAGAGGATACTTTGATTAGATTCAACCTCTTATGTGACCTTAAGGAAGTGGAATCGATGGAAGCACAACATACATGTAGAAATTTTGAATAATATAACACTTATTCACAGAGATTATCCTGACTATACACTATTTGCGGAATGCATGCATAATACATAACCTCCTCTACGTTGATCATCAATTTGCAGAATTAAAACATCAATCGCATGCGCACATTGAAACATCAATCACACATATCAACACAGTATATCATCGGGAAAGCATACAACTGAAAACCCCCAACTATCTATATATTATATTGATTGAGAACATGTAACAATACATAGTACAATACTCCTCGCAAGTACTCAGTACTATCTCCACCTGTTACACACAAACTAGCTCAGATCTGAAGCAATCACTGGCTCAAATCTCCTCCGCTGCTTGTTTGCCTCCACTGCGCAATCCTGCATGAGAATGGATGAATGGCTGAACCAAACTAGTATTTCTCTTGTGTAACACTACGCAATCCTCATTGGCAACTCAATCCATTTATTGTGCAAATCACATGCGCAACTATAGTCACAACTGACAGCTGTCTTGCCCTTCACTCACCTCTAACACTTGTGCATGCACTGAGTTAACTGATGTATTCTTTAGTTGATTTATGAGTTAATAATTAGTGAATTAATTAATAATTAATTCACACCACTCATCACTTAGTCTATTGATCAGTTAGACTAAATACAACTAGTTCAACTAAGTCAAACTGAACACAACTCCATCAACTCCTCAATCAACTCCACAGAACTCAGTCACTAAAGTTCTAACTGAAGTCCTTCATGCAATAGCTCAAGTAACCCATAGGAAACACATATTTCCTTCTAGCAGCTGCATGTGACACATCCATAGCTCGAACTGAAGTGCTCCAAGAGAATAAGATAATGTTTATAGTCCAAATATTATTAAGAGCTAATAATATTTGATTGTTCTATTTTTAGCCTGGCAGTCTAAAAATAGACTCTGCCCATATGTCTAAAAATAGAGGTCCATCTATTTTTACCAACTTGACCAATCATCCACAAATAGCATCCTGCAGCTCATAGACCATGATCCATATGTCTAAAAATAGACATAGTCTAAAAATAGACTTTGCGCCAAAAATAGCCTGCGTGCACACTTAGTGAAGGCGACTTCTTTTCACTAAGCTCCATCATCTTGTTGCATTTTCAACACTCCATCTCAACAAGATATGGATTATCTGCAACCCCTATCCTGTAACTCTGGAATGTTCTGCATGCAACACATCTACCCGGTCCACTTGCTCCAACAACACTTGGAACAAAAACACTCCCAACTGACCCCTCTGTTGGGCTAGGAACATACTCTGATGCTGAAGATCTACCTACTGCTGACAAGTGCTCTCTCTCTAACATCTGCTCTACTGCAACTTCAACCTCAAAGAAGCCAAAAGAATTGCCACTGGGCTTAACTTTCCAAACCCTGATAAAATATGGAAGGACCTATCACAGAACCCTCATTGGATGAAAATCAAACTGTTCGTGTGGATGGTACAACACAAAAAGATTCTGACTTCGAAAAATCTTAGAAAGAAAGGTTTTGTTGGACCATCTAGATGTCAGTTATGTGGTCGTCTTCAGGAAAACTGACAGGGATGAAAGCGACATCACTAAAACTTTAAAAAATTGGAGGAAAAACTTATCTGAAAATGAGACAGTCAACACAGCCTCGACTCTGATTCCAGGATTTTTGATTTGGGATGTCTGGAAAGAGTGCAACAACAGAATTTTCAATGATAAAGCTGGCTTAACCCAAAGCATCATAACTCAGCTCTTAAAGCAGCTCAAAGGAACTGTAAATACCATTCTGAAGCAACCTCTCAAGAATCCTCCTTCTCATCAAGATGCTCTCATTCTTTTGCTTTTGGGCCTTCAGAAGCTAGTCCCCTAGGGCACAAACAAGATTGCAACACTCACTACAGTGGGGAAGGGTTACTGGAAAACTGCCCCCCTTGCCTTTTGAAATTCAATATAGATGGATCCTCAAAAGGAAACTCGGGGGCTGCAGGTTACGGTGGAGTTATAAGAGATGACAAGGGAAATATAAAAGTCATATTTCATAGTCATTTAGGGAACGCCACCAACAATATGGCGTAACTTATGGTCATAGAGCATTGCTTGGAGATACTGATGGATCTCAATTTGCATAACACAATCATAGAGGCAAACTCTGAATTAACAATTAATTTTGTAAAAAAAATAGTAAATGGCTTAGCACCAGAAAAAGTCTCTAACCACTCGAGACTTTTGGAAGTCTATCATCGTATTCAATCACATCTAAGAATCCTGAGAACCCTTAGTTTTGTTCATGTACGCAAAAATACCAACAGATTAGCGGATCGGCTGGCGAATGAGGGGGTGCTCTGTAAAAGAGATAACAATAAATATATGTGGGAGTTAGCACCCACAGAGAAACTGCGTGAGGACTTCCACATTCTGCCAAGCGCAGAGAGTGAACATTATCATAGTATGAATGGGAAGCAGCAATTTAGAAATTAAGATGATAGAGGATAAGGGTTCAACAAGCAGAAGACCTCAGATTCGGTGCGATTGGGTTTCCCAGATGAATGGAAGGAAGCAGAGAAAGAGCGGGATGCTTTTTCGAGGAAAACAAAGTTTAACGGATTAGTGGTTTTTAGGCGTCCCCAATCCCCTAAGTGGTATTTTAAGGTTTTCCCCTGATGCCACTCATCAATCAACATGTGGGTAAGGGAGGAGAGAGAAAACTGCCTATATTGGGCGGGTTTTCCTCGTGATTCTTCTCTGCCCGATATTCTCCTCAATCGTTAGATCTTGCTTGTGAAGATCTACGGCCATGGTTCATCAAGCTAGTTGGCAGTATTAGCCTTCGAGCTAATCATGATCTTGGTGGTGTCTCGACCGTTTCTCATGGGTTTTGAGCGGTGAAAAAGCCTCGGAGTTATATCCCTCGGTAGACCCGATTAGACTCTAGAGATGGCTTTGAAATCTTTTCAAGTCTTTTGTGTTAGATAAAATATGTGCTAGTTGAGCTCCCGATTTTTCCCCTCTACCTTGTGATCTATCTAAACTCCGGATCTATTAAAGCGCAGAGAAAGATCAAATCTCTGAAAGTGCAAACCTCTTTTCTAAGTGTAAAATGTTAGGAAAGGTTTTTGCTAAATGCTAAAATAAATTCGATAGATCCGAAGTTTACATTGATCTACACTGGTTTTAAAATTAAATGTTCTATATTTAGCGATGTGATGTGTTGAGATATATATCCTAGATAAAAAGATAAGTTAAATGGGAAAAGAAATGGTTGCATCCAATTTTTAAATATATTTATGTGTAAAAATATATAATTTGTGTTTTTTTAAATTGTTAACACCATCGAACCTTTTTACAATGTGTATTATTTATTTTTCTATATTTTAGATTTTTAATAATAACAACCACCGGTGTAAATAAATATATAGAAACATGAATTGGATCAGCAAACCACCATTTTCAAATTTTATTATGCTATGAAGTTATGAATGGATATCTATATTCTTGCAAATGATTAGCATGAAATCCTATACAATAGTTGCACGAAAGAAATATGGAGCACGGGAAACATGAATATGAGGTAGGCCTCTGTGTAGTGGGAGAAACTGTGTTTAGTTCAAGAGCCCATTAATTTCCTGGTACATCTAAAGGATTGAGTGTGAGAAGCTACTGAATCGCGAAATTGGCCTCCTTCGACTGCCATGTCAATATGATGTGCTGACGCGTGC
Source organism: Pinus taeda (assembly GCA_000404065.3). Lineage (NCBI taxonomy): Eukaryota > Viridiplantae > Streptophyta > Pinopsida > Pinales > Pinaceae > Pinus > Pinus taeda. The sequence goes on along the minus strand of APFE030692109.1, from coordinate 6,826 downwards.
TTTCCAGCATCAATGGATCTCTCATAATTCCTCATTAACTCACCCTTGCTGTTAGCCTTCACTTGCTGCTCCTCCATTGATTTTGCTGTGCAACATCCAGGAGTTGGAGCATTGAGGCAGCTGGAGGGCACATAGAAAGTGACGCCTCAACGGAAGAATGAACGTTACGTTGATGTGAAGGAGTTGGAAGATGGGGATTTGGTTGAGCTGCAGCAGCCACGAGTAGGGCGTTGTGAACATTACTACGTTTATGAGGTCTTCCTTCGATTGCGATGTTGACTTGATGTGTTGACGTGTGCTTTTCAGCATCAATGGAGCTCTCATAATTGCTCACTAACTCCGCCTTGCCATTGAACATCACTTTCGAAATTGCAGTGCAACATCCAGGATGAGGAGTGGAGCATTGCGTGGTCATTGGGGTGAGGCTGCACGGCACACTGAAAGTCCTGCTGCCCACATGCCAACGAAAGAATGAACGTTACGTTTGTGTGAAGGAGTTGGCAGATGGGGATTGGGTTGACGGGCAACAAACACGACCAGGGGGTTGTGACCATCACCTCGAAACGATTGCCATCCTCCTGATGGCGCGGCTTTAAGAGAAGATTGAACGTTACTGCGAGCATTTCCGTCGGGTTGAGGTGCCGGAGAAGCTGCAAACCGAAGAAAGGGGCTTTTCTTAAAGCAACAACGTCGACATGGGTAGGGCAACGTCAGTAAGTAGAATGACAGGAACGTTAGCTTTTATTTTCCTAGGGAAAGGCATCATCTTTTTCTGCTCTTATGTTCAACTAAGGCTTTGATATCATTACAATATTCTGTAGATGGATGGGTTAGATGGTTGATAGTCTCTAAATATTGGAGATATTGAGAGCTATGGAAATAGTCTGTAAATATTGGAGATAATGAGAGCTATGGAAATAGTCTGTAAATATTGGAGATAATGAGAGCTATGAAGCTATACTTGCATATGAAATATTTGAGATAATGAGAGTTATGGAAACATGATTTATGGTTGAGTTGTAGTTGTAGATGAAATATTTGATGCATGCATACAATGCATTACTCACATGGAGGGATATTCGTTTTTATATGCATACAAAGAGGGGACGGCACACCCTGATTCGTTCTTAGAGCAGGCAGAAGATAAGTGATTGTCTAAAGGTCGCAATGGCAAACCGTCGCTTTAACGTTCAAACTCAATTTAATGAGTGGTTTCAACTTTGTGGGTTGTCTGCGTCGAGAGAGCCTGGGTTGGGATGTTTGACATTTTTGCCCTATTCATCTTTACGGTTGAATTGACTTCTCCGGTGTTGGATTTGACTTAGGACGATTGGCAACAGAATAATCTTGGAAGTCAAATCAGATGTATCTGATTTCGATCCGTAGGGGCAGCGTTGATGTATATCATTGTGTGGTAAGGTATATAACCTTTGGTCAATCCCTGATTTTCCATTCAGATTCGGAACACTTGCAAACTAGGTTTGTGAAAACAGCAATGTTTTGACAGATTGAGATTTAGAAATCCAATTACACACCAAAAGCTATACTTTGATATTAAATATAAATACATTAGTATAAATATAAATAAATCAATAATAGTAATTCTATCTTAATCACAACAAATTTCTCAATCAAATACTAATTTATAAAAAATTATAATTAACTATTTAGATGAAATTCTACGGTTACTTCCGGCCTAAATCAACCTTTACAAAGTGTTCCTTTAGTTATAATACTAACGTTCACCAAATGGTTTCTTTATATAGACTCTTTCTATACCAATGTCTACTCTATCGTACAATGTTTCCATGTTGCTCTCTCATCCGAACTTACCGTTTTCACGTATTTATAATATTACACTACTTTCATTCTCTGCATCATTTTTTGTTTTCTAGAATTTTTATATAGACAGTTTATCTTATATAATAAAAGTTTTTAAATTTTATTTTTGAATTTATTTTAATACTTTAGCATCTATATTTTCTTATGAAATCTCTCTTTATACTTTTATGTAATAATCCTTTGTGTATCAATCACTAGTTGTTTAAATTTCAAGTCATTTCCCTATACAATAATTTCTAATATACTTTTATAAAATGTAAGAACTTCATATAAATAGAGTTATGTTTATAGGTACAAGCAGTCCTTTACTTACATTTCCAAATAGAGTTACAAATATAAACATATCATACATTAAGAGATATTCAAGGTAATCTCGAGCTTTCTTTTCTTTCGGACTACACAGTTTTTCTAATAATAATATTATATTAGAAATATCATTGGATGATCATTTTTTTTTAATCCCTATCCAATATGCCCCCTAAACTTTATTCTCCCATTTATTTTCTTTAGAGTTACAATGAATAACAAAAGTACCTCGACATCATTATATTTAATATCTAATAGCTCCAATATGGCTAAATTCAATGAGTTACGCATGTTTTATGCTTTATGCTCATACCGAGCCTTAATTTCCGATTACTTTTCTAGCTAAGAACTTTTTTTCGCCCCGTTCTCCTACGTGCATGCATATCAAAATGGTAGACAAAGAAAAACAAAAAATAAAAGAATAAATAATCTTGCATGTAAGTATTATAGTATCAATATGAACAGAACTATGCAATCTTGCTACTATTCTGTCACCATAGGTTATTGAATTATGCAGAAATGAAAGAAGAATTTAATACAAGTTCAACTACCCATTACTACTTGGGGAATATTTCAAGATAGAGCAACTTCCACCGAACCTTGAACTATCTCCCATAGTGCCCCCTAAGCTAAGACCACCTTGCCTCTGGAATCTCACTGTCATTGATTCTTGGTGATTTATTTTATAGACTTCTTCGCAGTAGATTTTAAGAGCATCTTGCTTTAAGGTCTGCAAACCTTTTAGTCTAGGTCTTTTTGTTTTATTTTTTCTCAAAAAAGTTATTTTTATTTTTCTTTAAAGCACATTTTTCTCTCCGCAGTGATTTAGTCCACCCCACTTAGTATTTATCTCGAATTAAGTGATTAACATAATAATTCTCTATCTTTATGTTAATTTAATTTCTTTTATTCCTGCCCAAGGGATTTTTAGGAGACTTTTAGGGAATGTCCTACACAGGTCTCTTCACTACTAGGATCTTTCAATTTACATTATTTTGAGAGATGGCTCAACTCTGCAATGCACATACTCTTATATTGATTTCGTGCTCCTTCCCTAGCATGTTTTCATACATGCTAAACATGTACTTCCTATTTTCATTCGTGCTTTTCACCTGCACCCAACAACTATCCACATGCTCCCAACAAGGTCAGCATCATCGATATATTATCACAACATTACAATAGATCCTTTGGCTATGCCCAATGATATGAATACTATTTACGTATGAACTTCAACATATGGAATTGTAAATTGCTTTTCACATTGCTCACATAGAGATAGCAATAATTAAGGGAGAGTCACGTGAGGAAGAAAAGTATTCATAATACCAACATAGGTAATTAAAGAATATCTTTTCGTACTCAAGTTTCATGATTGAACAACATAATGTAATTCACAAATGTACTGCACTTATTTTCCTTTAATTCAATCCCTTGAGGTGTTTTTTTTATTTTTTATCTTTTACCAATTTGGCCTGCAGTGCAGGTTATTTATGAATATTGCAACATGTTACTTCTATATTTAACCATAGATTCTTTTTCATTTGCATGAATCTTAACACTCCCCAGGTTTGTGTAACTGGTTTCATCACTGCGAAACATTTTCACACACACCCATGTGTATATATGTTAAAGCAATACATCAATTAGTAAAAATTAAGTCTAGAAATTTTCCTAAGTAGAAATTTATGAAAATATCACGCTTAATTTGTTAGGCCACTCTAGGAAATTCTATTAACATTCCTAGTTTATCTTGTGACATTATTGTAACAATTTTTTTTATTTTTTTTTAATGGTCAATCTTGTTTGAAAAATAAAATAAAAAACTAAGTTGTGAAGTTTCTTACGAAACACCAATGTTGATTTCTAGTGCCGTAAAATATTGAGATCATTTCATTCTTAATATTGCTACCAATCTGGGATTTCTTGGCCCTTATCAGGGTCTAATTAACTTGTCCCTAAAATAATTGCATGCTTGCACTCCTAATTTTAGCTTCGATCAATTTTACTCCTATCCATTTATATGTAAAGTTGATGGGTTCTATCTCTTTTCTGTACTATTTTTTATTTCCTTCATGCTCTTCTCATTTCTTCGCAAATAAATTGTTGTTATTACTATTATTTTCATCTTCATAATCCCCCAATTATTCTATCTACTTTGATATTTGCTCTAATCACCATTTGCGGTGATATTATTATTTTGTCTTGTGCTTTTATCACCTACATAGTACATCCTTCTAATTTACCATTGAAGACTTTATCTCCTTCTTTTCTCATTCCTCACACTCTATACTCCAATTATTGATGGTAGTCATACATTTAGCCCTAAAACTTCTAGTCCGCCGAGGAATCAACTCTCGAAATTATCTTGATAGCATCTATTTTCTTGATATTTATGTCAATATTAATTTAAATAATGTCAAGAAGGCTTCTTATTGAGTACCCGTTGAAATTTACTACACAATATTTACATTATAGTTGTTCATAGTCCCTCTTTTTACTCCATTTCCTGTGTAGTCTATGTATGTACAACATGCTCCTAGTTTCTAGAGCCAAGACCTTTCTTATATTGTTATTATCATACAAGAAAGTTGGGTTTTGTTTGTGGTTGTAGTATGGCTTAAAAATGGACACATATACATTTTTTTTCTTTTCTATCCATTTGAGTCTTAACCATATACATGCACAACTCGGTTTCGAAATGATTTGTACATAGGAACATTGTACATTCTCGATTCATAATTTAAATTCTTGAATTTTTTTATTAACCCATACACACACCTATATATATCTATATGTTCTATTCACAGTATCCCAAATTCTATACTAGAAGATACCCATACTTTCTTCTAGACTACACTTCATATGAAATCGTTTGTTTATATGGAACCTTTTATTACAAGGTTCTTGTACCACATGTTATGGCTTATTAGACCATAGGGTTGATCCAAGCCTTTTACAACAAGATGGTCAATGTTTTCTTTTCCTTAGTATCTCTTTCTAGAACATAATAGTAGTACACATCCTCATTATGTACAATTATGCATATAAGTATCATATGATTATAATATGTACTTAGGTTATAAATAATAATCTATGTAATCCTATTCTTTAATATCTTTGTTCCACTACAATTTCTTTGGGGAATTCAAGAATGACATGTGTGCATCTACTCTAGCTTTTGTATCTCGAGGTTCTATAATTATCGCTGGATTTATTAAAATTTGGACCTCTAATGACTAGGACAAACAATTCATTTATTCCCCATAATCATGTACAACTTCCATCCGAATATCAACACAATTTACATGATATTGCTTTTATAATAGTTACAAGAGTCTTTCTATACAAGCGCAAGGTTCTTGGTCATAATTTTTTTTCTTTTTTTTTGACAACCATCTTATTCTTATATATCCAACCTTAACTTTAGATATATATACCAACCTTCTTTTAAACAATGAAATAGCTTCCCACTTTCATGTGTGTGGGATTTCTAGGGATGTCTTTTAATAGAGATTTTGCCTCACCCTGTAAACTTGGTGCTTTAAAACATGAACCACGTGGTTACTCGCAATGGTGGTGGTCTTGATTGTAACCTTGGAGGCCAGAATTTATTGGGGTTAGCCGAAAATGACTTGTTCTATTCCATGTATGGTCACACAAATTCGATATCTTCCTCTAGATCTTGTTCTAGTACCTCTAGATTCTCTCTAAGGAAGTTCAACTCTCTTTCTACAAGGTGTTTATTTATTTACCCATATCTTATTCATTTTCTATTTCTATTTCTTAAACCCATATTGTAAGACCCTCTTATGCCAATGTATAAAATTTTACTACTTTATTCACCTTAACTAGAAAACCAAAATAACAAAAAAAATAGATTTTCTCCCTTTTATAGAAAATGAGTGCATGAAGTAACATTATTGAATTTGTAATATTTAACACTAACAACAAGCATTTGTGAAAATTTTTACATAATGCCAGTATACTTGGTACATCTCTTCTTATAAATTGTGTAATGGTATTTCATTCTTTTTTCTATATTTGGTCATGTGCATGTCCATATATGCGAGTTACTTGCTTTCCTTTTCACGTTTGTAATTGCTCATTCCTCTCCCTTTTCACGAATTGACTTATTACTGATTATTTCAAGTCTTCAAATCTTATAATACTTTGGACATTTATGTTTTTGAAAGTGACAGTTCATCACACCTCAGACTAATCTAGCTCATTTCTATATTCTAGTTGCGGGTTGGCCCATAGGACTCAATATTTAACCTATAGCTCTCATACCATATGTCACATACCCCATTTACCTGAGAAAATAATTATTTTTAGTGTCAACTACAATTTCCTTCTTTATTCTTTAATTCGTATAACAAATTCATTAGTTTAATTATACCTATGATTCACATGGAATTTGATCCCCATTTTGTTTTTCATCAATTGTTTTCATACTTTATAATAAAACCTTTCTTGTTAGCAATACAACGATGGTCAAATACTAGTAATTTAGAGCACAATATAAGTGCCCTACATTATTTTATAATATTTTGTTCTATATTGATAACTATTATTCATGTATGGGGATCCATATACTCCCACTATATTAAAGAAGGTTTGCGTGTGAGTTTTTCCTTGTTTCACTAACCATGAGTTTCTTTATATTTCACACACA
>APFE030692108.1:24236-75686 GCA_000404065.3 Pinus taeda | reverse complement strand
AAATACATGCATGTGCATTTGCATTTAGACTGCTTGTGGAGATTGATTTAGGACAGTGCATCTTAGTGTGTGCTCTCTACTCTATGTTGAAAGAATTTCACTTCTCTTTCCTTAGTAGCTAGCATTTTCATTGCAAAAAGAGAAAGTAAACGTCTGTTTATCATCTTAGATTGCATATTTAGGAGTTGTATATCTACATCACGCAGTGAACCTTAAAGGAAAACTTCTTAACAAAGATCAACTGTAAAATAAATTTCAATGAACATAAAAATGCTTTGGAACCTAACGCACAACATTTAGAAGTCTAGGCTAGAGACATATTCCAGCATCGTAAAGCCTAGTAACTATCGCTTTCATCGTAGGTTGGGTGATTCCTCCTCTTTGAGATGACAAGTGCCAGTACAGACTTGTGCTCCCATGTACCGTCGAGTATATATTGGGAGACTACAATAGGCTATATCCTTTATCCTTAGCAAGCCATGTTTGCCACCCTATCGATCGCAATGCACTGAACACAGCATTCGGGAAGATTGACTGCCATACCGTAAAAAGTATCCTGCAATTTTGCGATTGGTTTGGTAATCTCTCTGTCTAGATTTCCAGAGTAGTCACTTTTGTTCCTTTTCAAACTCCTTAAAAGAAAAGGTCCATCTGAGCACTTGTCACTTCAGGCTCATTAAAAATCGAAGGCAACTAGAGTCATCTTTAGCTTTTTCTCGACTCTTAAAAATTGAAAAAGCAGGTTGTGTGAAAGCGTCATAAAATTCATTTAATTCGGAAGAACATTTTCCCCTTTTTATTTTGAGTTGATCAAGTAATCCACAATCTTGGAATAAAGTCAATCAAAACCCCGTCATTCGAGGAGACTAATGAGTCAGCTGTCTTTGACTCCGGAAACGAAACCATTCTGGGCCAAGTGAACTCGTTTAACTGGGTCAAAGTCTCCTAGTTTGTTTGAAACTTGTGTTTCAACATCCTTAGAGACTCCAGTTACTCCAACTATTTCTGGTATCCCTACCTCTACAGAAGAAGTTCCACAGTTACAATAGGACATTAGAACTGATCCTAGTGTAATGGTAAACACTTCTATTCCTGACCCAGCTCCATCTGGGGTTGATTTGGAAGGTGTTACCCCTCCGGCATCTGTTGCTGTAGAGTCTATACCTTATTTGGCACCAGAACAAATTACGGAGGATCTTCCATCCAGTACTCCATTGCATTTTGGAACTGGGATCCACCTATATCCCTCTATTTCAGAAGATAGTCTCCCTTCATCGCAAGTTCTTGTAGAATCGCTAGGAAGTCTTTTGGATAGACTCGATATGTCTGGACAACCATCGACATCTAGGACTGTGTCGTCCAATACAGCAGCAGCAGAACCTCCTGCTACCACTCCGACAATGTTCACTGGTATACCATCTGTCCCGACTAGCTCTCAACCGCTAGAGGAAGTCCACCCAGGGTCTATTTCGACAGTATGGTCGGTTCCCATTTGTTCGTCAAGAATAATATCTAGAATTTCTTATGTTGAGTCTTAGCAAATTGATCCTTCGCAACAGTATGAATTTGGGTAGTCCAGTCTCCAAAGGCCAATCTTTCCTTTGAGCACTGGATTGTTGCCATATGGGAGCAGTATGCCCTTTCGTTGTTCCCTCCAGGAGAACAACCATATGAGAGTTCACAACAGAATTCGGGTCAAGCTAGAATTACATCCAGTAGTTGGGTGCCAATACTTCCTCAACAGCTAAGAGTTGTATATTCAATGCAACCAAGTCTACCTGTGTCGAATATCCCCACTACACCGGCTATTGTGACGATGTCGCAAGTATAAGAGTTGCCTGTTGTATGCCAATCTCAAGTTTCTTAGGTTGTAATACAACAGCCTCTTGTCTCCATGACACAACCACAATCGCCAATTAGTGGCTCCTTAACTAGAGCGACTCAGGCTCAAATGGGTATTATTACCCCTCATCTTGGTTAGACAGCCAGTTTTGGACAACAACAAATGGCTTCACAACCATGGCTGGTACAATATCAACAACCGCAATTCCAACAAGCTTACCGAGGACCTGAGCAACAAATATTTGTGGGTAATGGGCAGCCATATATTCAAAACAGTCACCCTCAATCATATCATAATGTTTATCCCCATCAACCTTATCAAAGTTATCAACATCAGATACATTATGCTGGTATGCAAAGACCCACTACTCAGGCGATTCCATCTTATCCTGGGTATGCTTTGCCAAACCTGAATTAGCAGTTGCCCTTCGTAGCAACTTTAGAATTACCAGATCTGAATCAGCTAACAAATGATCCAATTTCTTATGCCCCTTGGTGGCCGGAGATTCCTCATAAACTTCCATCAGATATTCCTAAATTCAATGGAAATCCAGGTGAATATCCATCGAATCATGTGATGACCTTTCATCTGTGGTGTTTGTCCAACACTCTCAATGATGATTCGATTAGGATTCGCCTTTTTCAGCGGACGCTAACTGGTTTGGCTGCAAAATGGTACATCGAATTTCCTAGAGCTTCATTCGATAACTTCAACGCCCTTGCCACCATCTTTTTAACCCATTTTCAGTTTCCCATAAGGTACGAAACAGGAACGGAGCTTCTTACCAATTTTAAGCAAACGACGGCCACTCACATATCTGATCATATTCATGAGTGGCAGCGTCATCGTCGAATGGTGAAAACATATGTTCCTAATTAGCTACTAGCTAAATGGTTTATTAAGTCATTGTTACATTCTATTATAGAAGATGTGGCTAAAGGGGGGGTTGTCACTGAAGACCAAGTCATCGCTTGTGCGCAATATCTAGACTTGATCTATACTCAGTCTGGCATGCTCTATGATAAAATCCCTAATGCTCCTAGACCAGAGTTTTTCGTTCCGCCTCCTCCTAAATCAAACAAAGACTCTCACGCCGACGATGGCGTGATAGGCACTACAAGCACGATAACTGCAAAGGCTACATCTAAGAAAGCCCGCATGGTTTCTGGTCAAAATGCAAATGAAGAACTTCTTGCCTTGGAGGTTAATGTCGTATCGATTGACAAGGGAAAAGAACCGAAGCAACCATGGGGCAAGAAGAAAGGGAAAAGCAAAAAGAAGAAACAAGATGATTCGTCTCCTGAAAAATCTTCTGCAAACCCTTCTGGACAAAGGAAACCCAATTATCCATGCTTTATATGTGATGAGGATCATTGGGAGAAAGATTGTCCACAAAAGCTGAGATTAAGAATTTCTTCAGAAACTCAAAAACCTCAGTGGTATTGACTGATCCGTTTCCAAACCCAGAAAGCAATCTAGTTGCCAGCAACAATGCTTCCCCATTCCAAGTGCTTATGTTGTCCATTTTGAAACAGCAAAATGATGCTTTGATATCGACAAGGAATAAAGATTACGGGAATCCACAGCTGTCGAACAACAAGGCTACTGATCAACCTAGTAGTTCGACGACAACTTCAACTGAAGTTGTGCCACCCATCATTCCTGAGCTAACAATAAAGACACCAAAGGGAGTAGTACACAAATCAACATTTAATACTCGTGACAGAGCAACACATAATTATAATATAGTAGAGGACCTGGCCCAATCGCCATCCGCTATATTGACACTTGAGGTACTGCAAAATTGCCCCTCCCAAAAGCAGGCTCTATTATCAGCAATAGGTGGGATTGACCCAACAAATTCCAATCTTGTGGCCTTTAATCACAAAGGATATGAACCTCAGTTACCAGCTCAACTCTCTTTCCTCATTGAAGGGAAATCCCTCAACAAAAATGTTCATCGAACAATTATTGATGAGGGGGCATCTACATGTATTATGTCAATGAGTTGCTGGAAAACTTTAGGCTCACCACACTTGTTGCGATCATCAACGACGTTAAAAGCATTCAATGGATGGGCATACACCCTGTACGAGATTTTAAGTCACTTGCAAGTTGAATTCGGGGGCAAAACGGTGGAAATTGATGTTGAAGCTATCGATGTAAACCTCGATTACAACATCCTACTGGGAAGGCCCTAGATTTATGTGGTGGCTGCTATTGTATCAACATACTTTAGAAAGTTTGCGTTTCTTTTTCAAGGAGGAATTACAATTGTTGATCAACAAACCTTCCTCCCCAATAGTTCACAAGTTATGGGGAGCATACCAATGATCCATGGAAGCTCTCATTTGCTTCAAAATATTGGAGTAGGCCTCCTAAAAGACCCTACTTTAATGGGTACTTTTGCCCTACCGGCTCCGAGTAATTTGGCGGAAGTGGCCATGGTGGAAACCTGCAACATGATATCTTCTATATCTAAAAGATTCAGAAGATTCCCGAACATTTTGTCAGCATGGATCATCACCAGGTATTGCCCCCAAGCCCAATAGAATATTGTAGCAATCAATTTTCATGGCCTGGGGGACAAACCCAATTCAACGCTCATCGAGTGTTTGGATAGACAGAGCTAAGGAATATGGCACCTCTTCAGATCCTTGGTTGCATGTACATTCTACATACGAAGGAATCATTTAGTCAATGATGATAGGAGAGTCACCATGGGAAGATTACCACCATCGTTCCCATCTTCCGGATTACTACGAAGAATATTCCAACGACCTTAATCATCCTTCAGTTTTTTATTTTCTATCAAATACTGTAAATACGGTGGATTTTGAGCAGAATTCCTTGTCTTGTGTCAAGCTCGTTAAAAAATGAAACAAGGATGAGCAAAGTTCCAAGTCAAGTCTTTCCAAGATCTCGAATGTGAACCTTCATTCCATCCACCTCATTGAAAGAAATGAAGCTTGGGGGGCATGCACCTCGATTTGCGTCACTATGCTGGGGGCATGCAAACTTATAACAAGCATAGTTTTTCGTTTCAAGCTTGTGTAAACATGAAACTGAATCTGAGCATATGTTGTTGCATGGTTCAAGCTCATTAAAAAATGAACCATGCCACGAGTAGTTTTACGCAAAGTTCAAGCTCGTTAAAAAATAAATCTAGCCACGAGCAGTTTTACGCGAAGTTCAAGCTCGTTAAAAAGTAAACCTAGCGATGAGCATATGTTCCACTAGAGTTTAAGCTCATTAAAAAATGAACCCACCTCCGGTAAATAACCATTTCGATCGCATTATTATCAGCTTTTGAGCCTTGGTCGTGTTCTCACCATCAACTCCACTCTTTTTTAGCTGATCATACGCCTCCATTTGATTGTTTACCCCTTTTGAGGAACAGCTGCGACAAGTGATTCTGTTAGCCATCTTCTTTACATTGTTGTGATTGAAAAGTTCCAAGCCTCACTTGGAACCATGTTCTACCTGAAAATATCACTTGTTCCTCAAAGACGAGTCTCCTTTAATCTCTTTTCATATGACTCGTAAAATATGAAAAGATTGTCGAGCAATTGGCTTCTCCAGCTCGTTAAAGCAATCGAAAGTGCTATCCCTCCTCTAGATTTTAATCTTTTTGGACCTGAGGGATCATTACACAAAAATATCGAGCGCTTGTCTTGTTCGACTTGTTAAAACTATCGAAAAGTCATCCCTTTCGTATTATTTTATACTTTTTTGGACTTAAGGGATTATATTACGAAAAAGGATTATTGGAGTTTCCTTTTCGTCTCTTTTCAGACTCTCTAAAATTGAAAAGGACCGAGTTATCCTTGTCGTTAGACTCGTTAAAACAATAGCGACAAACTTGTCCATGTAGAAAAGAGCGAGTTTCACTGTCGCTAGGCTTGTTAAAACATAGCGATGGGTTTGCCCGAATGGAAAATTATAGAACACGCATATGTTATCCTCCTCAAGCTTGACAAAAATAAAGAGGTACTGGTCAGCAATGACTGGAGAAAAATTGGGAAGAAAACTAGAAGAAATTTTATTGGTAGTAAGTCGCTCTTGAACATGACACTTTCACTCCATCACTGTGATTGAGTCGGGTTGGGTTATTCCGTTCACCGGTCATATCACCATTGGTCCACCGTACCATCCATTTTTGGGGTTAACGCTACTAATCCATTTCAGTGTCGCTGATATGTTCAAGAGAAGTCGCTCAGAGAATTCATCAACCCAGCTTGTGTCTCATTTGTTGCAATACCTTCATCCTTCATTCTTTCATGACTGCCACCTTGAACCTTGTATCATCAGATCATTTTCACCTCCACAAAATCATTTAATCCGTTTCTTGTCATAGATGTGGGATTCATTAAGGCCCTCCTACGATAGGTCACTTCTGTCGATGTCAGCTCATTATCCAAGAAGTTGACTTAGGAACAACCCTTTCAGTACTTTGAAGCTTGCATGCCTCAATGGCAAGTTTCTCACTTCTGGCGACAGGATTACATCAATGGCCTTCGACTGAAATATTTTGCGTGGTGTTCGACATCGACTCATGTATTCATACCACGTGAATTGTACTGCAATACCTTGAGGGTCATTATCATTATCGGTGATTCCTCTCGCACCTGTTAACATCTTACATCATTGGCTGGTAATTAGGCGATATCTTTCCATGTTCGACTTCAGAACATCTTTTCACATGGATCAACTTGTACTTCAGGCAAAGATTGAATGAGTTTTGAAGACCCCGGATCTAGTTTTATCCATCCGAGCTGCGATATATTCAGGAAAATAAAGACATCAATTGTACATCATAGCTGCATAGATAATCATCCAAGTTAAGGGATGATGGCTCTACCAAAATCATCAGTCTGCCATACAAACGGTTGTCTGTCTTATGTACGTGAAAATGAATTTATAAAGCTAAGCACGGGAATTCTCGCCTAAGCTAGATCATGAAAATAATTATGAAGATAATGTATTGGATTGTATCTTGTTACAGTTCACCTTCTAGTGCGGAAAAACCTCGGATCCTCATGATAAAGCATTTCACCCGACATCAAAAGATTTACACCCTCATGCTTTAGGGGGCAACTGTTATAGACATATTTGGGCACTGCAACCCCAATCTTATATTTCCATAAACCAAGGGCTTCTAAGTCCCTAAAATTTTTGTTTCATACCCTAAAGGAACAAGGTCAGTTGATTACATCATCTCCTAGAATTTATCCATGAAAAACTGCTCAGAACTGGTCAAAACTAGACCATCTCACCTACTCCATGGTAAAAGTGTGATGCATCCCACCTAATGCACATGGGGGGTGTGATGCATACTAAAAAGCCCTTCTATGGGGTGCAATGGGCGAGAGTAGACAAATGGTAGAGACAGTTTGCAAGGAGGATGATCATGGAATCTTCCAGAAACTTCTCCTGTGAGACTTGCCTCTCTGAATTCGCCCAGAGATGAGTAAGAGATCATGAAATCTCCAATTGGAATTGAGAACTATCAAATAAATGACACTAATCAAAAACCCAGAAGATGACTCACCCACCTGCAAACATCTATATATGGATCCCTCATCCTAAAGATCCAGAGGCTGGAATTTTGCATCTTGTAAGGAAGTGCCATTGGTTTCTCTGTGGAACATCATAGTGTTGGGTGATCTAGCTTTTCATGAGGTGAAGAAGGGATTTCATGCTAGGAGGATGGTGCTAGGTCAGATCAATGGGTTGTAATCCTCTCTTCTACTACTTCTATCAATAAAGCTATTTGAGTTTTCCTCCATATTTTGTTGGCATTATGACACAGGTTTGGCACAGGTTTGGCTCGACATAAGTGTTGTCCTTGATGGCAACTCACTCAAATAGCAGATCACAAGTTAAAGCTCTCAAAATAGTAGAAAATGACATACCCGTATGTTCCTATTCACAAAGCTGCAGACATCGGCAGGTTCCACAGGTGCGCCGATCAAAAGGTGCGGACATGTTCGCAGGTGTACCGAACAAAAAGTGCGGACATAAAGTACACACACTTTCATGCAGAAAAAATTGCGCGCACGTGGGAAATATTATGGTTGGTTCATGGTATTTAGTCTGACATTTTTGATCCTATGGTTTTGGTCCATGGTTTTGCATCTAAAGTATTGAACCCAGGTTTTAGGTCCCAAGTATTGGATCTCTATGGTTTTGGACCATGGTTTGAGTAAGGCCTAGTCTATAAAAAGGAAAGGAGATCTTTTGGCTGGGTGCAGATGTGTTGAATATCTTAAGAAGAGAAAGATCTGAAATACTGGTGATCGGTTGGTGAGTTATAGCTGGACCTCAATCAAGGAGAAACCTAAGCATTACAAGACGAATCTACTAATGGGTCGAGATCTCTTTGGTGCATGATCAGATTTGTAAATCTGATAGTCTGGGGTATAATTGAAGTCTGATAAATTATCTATACCTGGAGGTCCACAGGATAGACACAGCACAGGTGCAGAGACCCGTAGGCTAGACACAGAGTAGGTACGGAGGTCCGTAGGGTAGACACAGCGCAGGTGCAGATACTCGCAGTCTCGACACAGCGGAGGTGCGGATACTCGCAGGTTTCTATTGGTGAAGTTGCGGACCTTTCTTGAAATATGTTTTAGCTACCTTTGTCTATTTCTGCAATGTTCAGGGTTCTGAATTGATATCTGGTTGCTGTGTGATGAGAAATTATTAATTCAGTATTTTTACAAGGAAGTTGGTTGATTGTAGATCTATTTGATGTTTGATTGATATTCATGGATCCAGTCTGAAAATTTATGAAACGTGGTCCCTGGAAGAAAGAGAAGCCTTCAATAGGTCAGCACCTACGTACTAGTACCTCAGCTAGTACAAGAGCAAAGGGGGGTGTAGCTCCCTTCCTGGAGAGTCTGAAGAATGAGAGAAGGTTGTAGCCTTCTGTAGGTTGAAGCCCGCGTACTGGTATAAGACTACACTAGTACATAATCATTGTAAAAAGAAGTTTCTAATTGAAAGAAGATAGAGACATATTGTAGCAGGTGGTTTTCACCCACATTGGGTTTCCACCTTATATCTTGTGTTCTTTGGTGTGACTGTCTGCTCTATTTTTCCCTGTTCCTGTTTACTATTATATGGTTTTGACACACAGATTAATGATCAACATCTGAAGAATAAATTAAATTATAAGTCTCGAAGGTATGCGCAAGTTTCATTAGTCAGATCTGTAAATGTTTGTATAAATTGAAAAATAATTTGATAATACTGATTCACCCCCCCTCTCAGTATTATTTTCAACATATTCTTGTATGTATTTGAATATTGAATTTATATATGCATTTGTATGGTCAATATATATCTCATCCTATATTGTTTATGATTGTAGATCTCTATGCTTTGATGGTATTATGTTGCTTTGACTCTACAGGTGTTCTTTGAAGCAAGACAAGCGAGGAAGGAGCAGCAAAGATCTGTCAAAGCGGAGAGGAAACAAGAAAGGAGCCAAGTGAAAGACTGAGGTTGGTACTCTCTTCTTCTCTCTCATCTACTTCTCATAAAGGAAAACACAAGTGACTTTAGTTTGTTTGTTTCTAAGATAGCTACCCATCTTAGTGGGACTAGCAGCTCTGAATGGACACTGGTTTTCTCGATAACATAATGATGTTGTAACATCCATGCCATGTTATATTTTTGGCTCATTAGTCCATTGGAGAGTTACTGCAGCAATCTATTTCATCGATAAAACCATGTAAAACGCTCATTAAGCTATGTACTTCTATTCTCCTTATCATTGAGACTTATAGTGGATTCGAAGGAGAGTCATGTAGTCATGTTATAGTCATGTATTAGGTCTTGTGTCGCTACTTCCACCATGTATTTACAATTTTATATGCCATTTAGTCATTTTCATATGGAGTCTTCATCCACATTGGGCTTCTTTCTTGTTGCAAGGAATAAAATATTGTAGCAGAAACAATTCACGACATCTTGGAGATCATGTTGGAGATGACATGTGTTTAGGGGGAGCATCTTAGTTGCTCTTGTTTACTTCAGCCATTCATTTTTTAGCATTATGGTCCACTTCTAGGTGTTCATGATGTCCCTGATGCTATCTTATGATTGTTTGGGTTCTTCGTCTTATTACATGGGCATATAGGTTGATTTTTGGCCATTGATGTTGTTGATTGGATGTTTTCCACTCAGAGATGATAGGTGGTTGCTGTAGAAGTGTTGCTCCATCATATTATGCTACTGACATGTGTCTTCAATTATAGAGTATATGAGTTTCTTCCTCATGTGGATATTGTTGCATAATGTGATTGATGTTTCTCATAGATGCCACATATTTTTGTACATTATGATGTTTCTCATTGATGTCATGTGTGGTTGCCTCATGTGCATATTGTTGCTGCTGCTAGAGATTGATTAGCTTGAAATGTTGCTCAGAGGAGACTAGTTGATGATTGGTTATTATGTTGCATGTTGTTGTTTTTTTACAAAACATGGATATTTGTTGATATGCATCACCATTCAACCATGTAGAGATTAACTAGTCTAGTGCTTATGCTTGTGAAGAGAGTTCTTTGTGCCTTTTTAAGAGAGGAATTGGACCCTTTTACATTGATGTCAAAGGGGGGGGGGGAGAAGAAGAATATTGAAGGTTCTGGAGATTGTATGGTTTCTATCAATGCCAAAGGGGGGGATCATTGGCATTATTTCTTTTATGGTTGCAACTAGTTTGTGTTGGCATTGATGTCAACCTTGTAGCATGTGTTGCGGATGTTTAGTTATGCATATGTTCAATTGGTTGTAGGTAGAATATGTTGCAGATGTTTGGTTATGCATGGGTATGATGGTCTAGATGATGGCATTGATGTGGTGTTTGGTCAAGTCTTCATATGATGATTCATGTTGATGAGTTTGATAGACTAGGTCTTCTTATTCATGTGCAAGACTTTTTGTAGATGCCTCTGAATTGAGGCTTCTATGATCCATATTGTGTATATTAGATTTTTTTATAGAAAATATCACATGACTTTTTAGAGGTGCTACAAAGTTTTGCAGGTGTTAGAGGATAGTAGATGGCTTGTGGCCCTCATCTCAATCCTTGGCAATTTGAATTCTACGCCAACTTGGTGATGGCACTTGGTTATGATGTTACCCTACTTTCTAAGGTATCAAAAAGATTAGAAGAGGTTTGGAGTTATGTACAAGTGCTAATGAAGGTGTATTTAAACATGGATGGTTTTTTTACTAGAAGAGCTTATCCTCTACCACAACATTTGGGAGAGAGTGTCCTCTGTGTGGATGTAAGCTTCCAACTAAGAATTGCTAGTTACATGTGTGCAAATGCAACTGAGATATGCTAGTGTATTCCTTGGGGGTGTGGCCCAAAATGAATTTTTCTCTACATTCCTCACACACATCAGGAGAAATTCAACATGGTAATTCCTAGAAGCTTCTAAATTAATCAGGTAAGCTTGCAATTGGTTGAATAAGTCATCCGTTAGGTGTGAATGCCTTTCATGCACAGGTATTGATGGTTATGGCATCAAATTTATGCACTTATGAACTCAGTCTAAAAGTGGAATTCACCCACCACTTTATAAATATCTCATTTTGGATATGATAAATGGTTGGTAAGAGTGAGTAGATTATAAGCCTACAGAAGAGTGCTAAAGAAGAATATCAGTTATGTAGATCAGATTGATGGAAGAGGAAGAAATTTCATAGAGAATCTATTGTGTCTACATGTTAATTTTTTGTGTATGTTGGGAGTTGGTGTGAAGAAAATTTTCCATAATATTTTATATCTTAATGAATGTTCTTGTTTGTAGTAGAGATTTGTGATGCCATGCATACATATATGGTTGTATCTTATTGAGGGTTTCATGTTATATTGCTATGTTGTTTGATGGTTATAATGTTGGAGATTTGATGTATGTATTGTAGAACTGTTTTCTAGAGTGAAGATCATATTGGTTGTGGTGTTATAATTTATATTCGATGATGAGATTATCTTGCTACCGAGGTTTGATAACAGAGTTGAATCTTGTTGATCATAGTCTCTTGGTGATCCAGATTGAAAATGAATGAAATTGAGGTCTACATAGAGTTATGGAGGAACCACCTCTGGAAAGTAGGTGTTTTCTAAGTTGGAGTAGTGATTCTGTGTTATTAGGTGCTAGTAACTGTGTTGTGGAAGTGCTCACTTGTACCCAATGGTAGCTAGAATAGTTGGTGTTTTCCAACTTACTGTATATTTGGGATTGAGTCTGATAGGCCTCATTAATAGGTAAATGATAAGGCCCATCTAGCCTTCCTTCAGCATATATCCCCCTCTCCTCACATTTAATAACATTTTTTTGACTATAATGTTTTTAGTAGGAAGACTAAAGGATTTATGTCATATCTCATGGCCTAATTTGATTAATTTGCAGGAAAAGAGTGCATTTGAGAACATTTTCTATGTAGAGATACATTGGAGGTAACTAAAGAAGATGTCAGAGGATTTTCCCCTACATTTACTCACCTACAACTCAACTTGATCCGTAAATTTAGTCACCCATAGTTCAAAGATCCACTAACAACTGATGCACTCAAATATTGTGAGGATCTAAGGGAGCTAGGTCAACCTTTCTAGAGATTTTGGAGGGAAGAATCCATCTTTCCACGGAGGCTACCCCCTATAATTTTTGTATAAATAAGGAAGCCCTAGGACTCAGTAGTATTTAAGCTTTTGGGGAAGATATATAACAACTAACAACCACGAGCTCGAACTTATCATTTTCATTCCTTTTCCATGTACTTGAGCACTATTTGATGTTAATAAGAAATATTTTGTTATGTTCAATCTGATCTTGTTTAGAGGGTTGTGTCGCCTTTTGTTAGGGCCCAACTTAGAGGCTCTAGTCTCTCTCTTGTGTATTTTACCTATGCATTTTATTTCATAGCAACATTTTCTTCCTTTCTTAGCATAGTTGTTTATGAAAATTGCTTGTGCATGTCTATCTAGAACCTCTCTTGTGGGAAGTGTGGTTGCAGATAATGTATTGGAAAGCCAAAAATATATATTTACTTTCTTTTGGAGTTGTTATTAGTATTTTCCTTGCATATGTTTTTTTTGCAAACTAGTGATTGATTTAATAATTTTCCTCAACCACATGAAGTATAACCTCTTGTGGTTGTAGGCCTTGTGCATATTGCCATATAGGTTGTATTTCAATGGAATAGTTATATTCCCAATAAAATTCAACTCATCGTTTCTCTTTCATTTCAATTTTTTGCAATTTACATTATTAACATGCTCTAGTTGTTTGGAAAATTTGATTTTTTTTGTAGTGTGCAGGTACTACTATTGGTTTGTAGGGTTAGAATTTCCATTTACACTAGTTATCCCACCACCATCTCCTTTCCTTCAGCCTCAACAGCTCCCTCAAAACATTGGTCATTGAGAGTACATTTTTGGTTTCTTGAAGGCCACTGTGTGCATTGGTTCTTATGCAAGATGCTCACCTGAAGGGTACTAAGCATGGAAAGGGCCTCATACAACCTTCATCTACCCTCCATTAACCTTACCCACTTTCATACAACCTTTCTCAGCCTTAGAATTCCCACATATTCAATCCGGTAGAAAAACATGAAAATCATGTAGCATTTTGTAGCACCATGCAAAATCCCTCCAAACTTGACAAGTATTACCCTTGAAGCTTGATTTTTTCCTCCTAGTCCTCAATAATGTCCCATAGTCTATGAAACCATGATTGAGGAAGAATAAATACCACTTAAGACTTTCTCTTTTACCACTGCAACACATTCAAATAATTAGCATTAGTAGAGATATTTATGAATTGGATAACATAGTGATGATTTTCTTGATTACCTCATGAAGTATCTAGTGAGCTCTCTCACTAGATATAATCTCTTTGGAATGCAGTGAATAAAGAATGATTACATGCTCTTTTTATTTATGCAAGGTAGATTAGGTTTTCTTTATTTATTTTATGCTTCTCAACCTAGGGTTTCTATTTCAAGCATTGTTATTTATCATGCATAAACTGGGTTTCCTTTCAATGCAACATTTGCACTCTGCAAATCAATTAATGTTTACATTCCTACAAGTAGTGTAACCTTTACATTCTTGTAAGTAGTATATCCTTTACATTTCTGAAAAGAGGTTAGCATTTCCATTCAAGCAAGTACTGTTTTCATTTCCTTTTTTCAAATAAAGTAACATTTCCATTTCTGCAAGTAGATTAGAAATTTCCTTTCATAAAATTTGCGTCCTTGCAAATTTAGATTCAATTGATAGAGTGATCTATGTATACCTCAGTATGGTCCATTTTTTCAAAGTGAATCGAGTATATCCTAGCCTACTGTGTGTATAACACTATCGCCTCTTAATTTTGTATGAACCCTAGGTTGATAATTAAAGTTGGTACCCTTGCGAGTTTCAATACTGAGGCTCGTCAGAGTCTCATGGATGGTGGTGGCTAGATATTTGTATATGAGGTTGAGTCTCCAAGCTTTTGGGATCCAAAAATCTATGTAAAATACATCATTTTCTTGACACATAATAGAATATTCAGATCAAATGCCACATATTGTTGTACATTATGGTAATGCTCACTAATGCTATGCATTATTGCCTCAAGTGCATATTGTTGTTGCTACTAGAGATTGATTAGCTTGACATGTTTCTCAGAGGAGATTGGTTGATGATTCGTTGTTCTGCTTCTTGTTGTTGCTGATGTGAAAACCATGTATATTTGGGTATATGCATCGTTATTCAGCCATATAGAGATTATTTGGTCTAGTGCTTATGCTTTTGAACAAATTTATTGTTGCCTTTTCAGAAAGAGTTGACCCTTTTCTAATTGATGTCAAAGGGGAAGAGAGAGAAGAGAAGATTGAAGTTATATAGAGTGTGTGGTTGTAATCAATGCCAAATGGGGAGATTGTTGGAATTATGGATTTTATGGTTGCAATTAGTTTGTGTTGGCATTGGTGTCAAACTTGTAGCATGTGTTGTAGATGTTTAGTTATGCATATGTTTGATTGGTTTTAAGGTAGCATATGTTGCATCTATTTGGTTATGCATGGGTATGATGGTTTAGATTATGCATTTAAGTCAACATTATCATTTTCTACATGATGAAATTGATGTGTTGTTTTTTAAGTTCTTAACATGTCGATCCATGTTGATGAGTTTGACAAAATAGGTATTCATTTTCATGTTCATGACTTGTTTCATAGGTGTTTGGCTTAGTTGATGAGTTGATGTAGTTGGTCTACTTATATAGGTGCTACAGAGTTATGCAGAGGTGTTCTAGGTTGTGCAGGTGCCTGAGGAGAGTAGATATCCTGTGGAACTTATGTCAACCCTTGATTTATTGGATTCTAGGTCAACTTGGTCTTGTTGGAACTTAGTTGTGATGTTAGCCTACATTGTGAAGTGTCACAGATCTTAGCAGAGGTTTGTAGGTGTGTACAGGTGCTGATAAGGTGTAGTTGAAGTTGGATGAAGTTATGAGAAGAAGGTCTTATGGTTATCCTCATCTTCTGCCACAACCACTAGGAGAGATAGTCCTTCTTGTGTCTGTAGGATTCCAACTGAGAATTCCTAGTTACATGTGTGTTACTGCAGCCAAGGTATGCCATTGTCTTCCCTATGACTATGTTCCAAAAATAATTTCTCTCTACATCCCTCGCTCACATCAAGAGAAATTTGACATGTAATTCCCATAAGATTCTAAATTAATCAGATAACCTCGAAATTGGTTGAACAAGTCCTCCATTTGGTGTGAATTCCTTTAATCCACAAGTAATGATGGTTATGGATGGATTTTGTCAAATTTGTGCACATATGAACTCAGTCCAAAAGTGTAATTTTCCCAACACTTTATAGATATCTCATTTTTGATTTGAGAAATGGTTGGTCAAAGTGAGTGACAGTGCAAGAGGTGTCTAGAAAGGTAGTATGTTTCAAACATATTGATGAGCTTAGTGCATGAGTGTTGATGGTAGTGGAGTGAGAATATCAAAGGCCAATAGCAGAGTACTAAAGCAAAATATCACTTATTTAGATTAGATCTATGGGAGAGGAATAAATTGCATAAAGAAACTATTGTGCCTACATGAGAACGTTTTGTGCATGCAGGGAGTTGATGTGAATGTAAATGTGCCATAATATTTTATATGCTACTAAATGTTCTTGTTTGTAGCAGAGATTTGTGATGTCATGAATGCATATATGGTTGTAGATTATTGAGTGTTTGATGTTCTTTTTCCATGTTGTCAGATGGTTATATTATTAGAGATTTGGTCTATGTATTGCAGTGAGTATTGCTAGAGTGAAGAGCATATTGGTTGTAGTCTTTTTATTTATATTCAATGATGAGATTGTCTTGCTACCGTGGTTTGATAGCAGAGTTGAATCTTGTTGAGCATAGTTTCCTGGTGATATAGTTTGAAAATGATTGAAATCGAGGTACGCATAGAGTTGTGGAGGAGTGACCTATAGAAAGTGGTAGCTTGCTAAGTTGGAGAAGTGATTTTGTGCTAGTTGGTGCTAGTAACAATAATGTGGAAGTAGTCGCTTTTGCCCAGTGGTAGCTAGAATAGTTGGTGGTTACCAACTCCCTACATATTTGCGATTGAGTCTGTTGGCTAGTGGTGGCTAGGTATTTGTCTATCGGGTCAAGTATCAAAGCTAGTGGGAGCCAACAATCTATGTAAAAGACATCATTTTGAATTCAGAGCAAAGCAATATCAGTAAGGGTGGTTTTCTCTTGAAAGGTTTTCCACCAACTATTCTTGTGTCTCATGTGGTTGTCTATTGTGTTGTGCATTATTTCTCTTATGGTTGTTTTTGTTTATCTTCTCACTTTATTATATGCTTATTTGACGATCTATTATTGTGTTACTAGATATATTAATGTATGAATTAGTAGGCGTTAGGTAAAAATATGTTAAATTGTAGCAAGAAAAGGATTCATTTGATTTATGCCTTAGTCAAATAGAGAAATTCAAATTTCCACTTTAGGAAGATGACTTGAGTTGTAGTTAGCAGGAATGACATGGCCAAGTCACTTAGTTAAGTCAGTCAATTCGAGTTTATGGGCAAGAACTAAAATTCTACATGGGTTGATTTCTAAGATCTAGAAATATAGTGGAGTTATATTTAGTGAAACTCAGTTATATGTGCTCTAGTCTAGAATAGAGTTAGTATGAGTTCAGTTGAGTAGTTGTAACTATTTTTGACTCACTGATCTCTCAATTAACTATTCAATTTACTAAAAATAGTCCTCATCATGAATGCAATTTGAATTTCCTAGTTGAGTGGAGGGAAAATGAATAATTGTATTTA
Source organism: Pinus taeda (assembly GCA_000404065.3). Classification (NCBI taxonomy): domain Eukaryota; kingdom Viridiplantae; phylum Streptophyta; class Pinopsida; order Pinales; family Pinaceae; genus Pinus; species Pinus taeda. Next base: position 58,482 of record APFE030692108.1, on the reverse strand, counting down.
TTATTGTATAATATTAAGTGTATAGAGTTGGTATATATAGGATGAGCTAATATCCTTAGAATTGTGCAAGGACATAGGAGTGAGTGCGGGAACACGAGCGTAGTAGAGCGAGTGCAGGAACGTGAGTGCAGGCAGAGAGCACAGGGGAATACGAGTATAGAGAGAGAGAGAGAGTGCAAGTAGAGCGAGTGTACGATTGGTATTTTCTAGAGTAGTCTCAGGAGGACGAGATAAATATTGCAGTGTAGGATGAGATTCAAGGATTGAAGTTGTCATTGTAACAGATCAATTGTCTCATCTGATATAATACAAACATAGGAGGGGTTTTTCCTAGTTAGGTTCCCTGGGAAAATAATATGTTTGTAGTGATTGAATGTTTGCATGTGTTTCTATTATATGTTTTCCCTTCAACAGATTGAGTAAAAGAAATTTTTGTCTATTGTTTTCAGTTTGAAATCATTAGAAACTGCAAATTTTGAGTTATTTCTACATGGTATCAGAGCTATTTAAAACTACATAGAAACCAAGTTTCTGATCTTCTCCTAGAGAAATTTCAAATAACAGATTTGTGGTGCAAGAATTTCTCCAGTGTAGGAGTACAGTGCGAGTTTCCAGGATGGAGAAGAGAGATTTCCCACAAGGAGATTGAGACCTAGAGGGAGTCTAGTTTCATAGGGAGTAACCATATGGAATCTAGTACTTCAATATAAGGGGAGATTAAAATCATTATTGTAGTAGTTGCAACAGTAGTGCAAAAGCAGGAGGAACAATAGTATGAGTAGATCACAGTTCAATTTGTATCCAGTTATACCTCCAGGAGTGAGGTGGGGTGATGTAGAGCCTTAATCCCATAATCCCAAAGATTTGTGCAGGGTCCATAGGAGAGATACAAAAGTTGTAGTATACTCTTATCATGGATCATTACCCTTTCTATAGTGGCTCAAAATATTCAATAGCAAAAGGATCAATGTCAGTTGATGGAGTCATATCTTAGGCAATAGTTGCAGGCTAATATCAGTCAAAGAATCAGGAAACAGTTGCATCTCCCAGACACAATTGATTTCATACCTTGGATGCTTCTCAGTTGAAATTGTTGCAGTAGCAACAAAAAAGTGATAAGGAGTGTTAGCTATTTTACAATACATTCCTACAAAGGATGAGGATTGGATTTGCTTAGAACCATTTTCTTACTAAGAGGGGGTGTTAAATTGTAGCAAGAAAAGGCTTCATTTGAGTTGTGCCTGGGTGAAATGGAAAAACTAAAATTTCCACTTCAGTAAGATGAGTTGATTTATAGTTATGAGGAGTGACATGGTGAAGTCACTCAGTTAAGTCAGTCAATTCGAGTTTGTGGGAAAGAAGTAGAGTTTTGCATGGGTTGATTGCTAAGATCTAGAAATATATTGGAGTTATATTTAGTGAAACTCAGTTATATGAGCTCTAGTCTAGAATAGAGTCAGTATGAGGTCATTTGAGTAGCTATAACTATTGTTAACTCACTGATCTCTCAGTTAACTAATCAATTTACTAAAAATAGTCCTAGTCATGCATGCAATTTGAATTTCCTAGTTAAGTTGAGGGAAAAGACATAATTTGTCTCTATTATTGTTTAGTATTGAGTGTATAGAGTTGGTATGCAAAAGATGAGCTAATTTCCTCAGAATTGTGTAAGGAAATAGGACTGAGTGCAAGAAAACGTGTAGGTAAAGTGAGTGCATTAACGTGATGACATGTAGAGAAAGTGCAGGAACGTGAGTGAGACAAAGAGTGTGCATGCTTAGTTTTTTCCAGAGTAGTTCCAAGAGGAGAAGATCAATATTGTAGAGCAGGCTAAGCTTCAAGGATTTAAGTTGTCATTGTAATAGAGTCAATTGTCTCATTTGCTATAATACAAAAAAGGAGGGATTTTTCCCAATTGGATTCCCTAGGAAATAGGCTATGTTCACTTGGATTGAATGGTTTCATGTGTTTCTATTATATATTTTCCCTTCCGCAAATTGAGTAGAAGAAATTTGTGTCTATTGTTTTTAGTCTGAATTAATTATCAATTGCAAATTTTGAGTTATCTACAAAATATATCATAAGGCACGCTATTGATTCACCCCCCTCTCTCATTAGTGCTCAAGGTTTCTAATAATTCGCATTATAGCTAGCTTCTTAGTTGTAGCTTGATTGCTGGAGAATAGATCTAGGTCGTTTTGGTCAAAATTGTAAATTTTACAGAATGAATCCTTCAAGAGTTTTTATGCCCGTTGCTTCAAAGTTTAAAGGTATGGCATGACAATGTTGAATATAAATTATTGTCTTATGGATCTAGAATTTGGAGATTGGTATGATGTGGTGCACATCTAATTGAACCTAAAGTTTTGCAGTAGGATGCTCAAGCTAGATGCATAATTGATCAAAATCTTCATGATTCAGATTTGAAAAAGTTAGCAGATCTGAAATATGCAAAAGAGATGTGGGAAAAACTAAATATCATGTTTGGATATGGTCACAAATACATTAGATAGACCGAGAAGAAGAGAAATAATAAGAAACAATAGAAGGGCTCTCAAAAGAAAGAAACTTAACTACAAGAATCTCGTTCTCCTATTGAAAATGGTTGTAGCAGAATGAATCCAAAGGTATAGATACTAATGATTTGCTTTGGAGTTATACTTTGGATGGTTTAGATTTTAGTCATGTTGAATTTCCTAAGGAAGATGAGGATAATATTAGACTTGATGAGGATGAGTACTTATGTTAAACTCTATGTTGTCATTGATTTGCCCACCGTTTCCAGTGAAGACTTCACCCATCTTCAAGGACATTAAATGTTTTTGATGAAGTGAAGAGTGTTAGACTTGGTTAGGATTAGAATATAGTTGTTAGATGGGGGGGAGTGATAAGATTGATGGTTATAATGAAATAAAATAATTATTAGAAATTGAATTGGGATTGAAGGAATCAAATAATATAAAATACTCAAGTTATGATAGTCAAAAATTTTAATTAAATTAATTTTAGTTTGATGAGAAATTATAATAACAAATGAAATGATAATGATTTAAGTCATAGATAGAATTAATAAGTCAATTGGCTAAATTTGAAAAGTAAATATAAATATATTTTAATTTAACTTAGGTTGTTAAATAAGAGTATATATGTAAATATACTATTAATATAATATAAATATTAACTTAAGATTTGAAGATATTAACTTAAGTAAACAGAGGATGGATATGATTATATATATATATATATATATATATATATATATATATATATATATATTTATATATATATATATAATGAGCCTTAATTTAACACACCTAAGTTTAAATGAAAATATTTATATTTACTTTTCAAATTTTACCAATTGACTTATTAATTCTATCTCTAACCTAAAATCATTATCTTTTCATTTATTATTATAATTTCTCATCAAATTAAAATTAAATTAATTAAAAATTTTGAGTATCATAATTTGAGTATTTTATATTATTTTATTCCTTCAATCCTAGTTCAATTTCTAATAATTATTTTCTTTCATTGTAACCATTAGTCTTATCACCCCCCCACTAACAACTATATTATAACCCCATCTTCTATTGAACCAAGTGTAGCACTCTTCACTTAATCAGAAAAGATTGATGTCCCTGAAGATGGGTGAAGTGTTCACCCGAAACATCAGGAAAATAAATGACAATGCACAATTTACCAGAAATATTCATCCTCATCAAGTTATTGAATGCGGAAGTATTCATACTAAAATATTAGACTTTTTAGAGCTAGGTATGAGTCTGCCATGGAAGTTGTAGAGAAATTAACTACTAAGAGTAGTAGACTAACAACTACATGCAAGATCACGAATGGTTATTGTAGATATGTGATAATAAGGAATCCAAGCTCAAGGAGGAGATTATTAGCTTGAGGACTTAGTTGGTAGAATCATAAAGAGTTGAAGAAGGGATGAGAAAACAATATAGAGAAAAGGAAGATTGGTGTGAGAAATTAGAATTTGAAGTGATATCGATAAGGAAGTAGTTGAAGATGGAGGAGAGTACCATAACCTTGGAAAATTTGCTTGAGATCAAAATATTTCCATTGGATAGATCTAGTCTTGGTACTCAAAAGGGAAAGCCCAATTTAAACGCAGACAAAAATAACAAGGCAGAAATAAAAGAACCCGTAGTGAATAATAACATCAACAAGAGTAGCAATAATCAAGGAAATAAGCAATAGATCTAGTAACAACAAAAGGGAAGACCTCAAGGAGCACCTGCATTCAGAAGATATTTTTCTCCTAGAGAAAATTGTGGCAGATCTGTCAAATTCCAAAGGAATCAAAGTCCCTTTGTTCCTTTGATGCACAAGGAAGAGTGTTACAATTGTCACAAGTTTGGACATGTTGTATCCATTTGCAGAAGTAGAGTGTATAGATTTAGGCAGTGGAGCTTGAAACAATATGAGCAACTAAGGAGATCATCCATCAAGTATAATTGTGGTTTTAATGGTTTTTGTTTCTCATGTGACCTATTTGGCCACAAGGAAATTGGTTGCATATCTTTCTAATGGAGGAGAGGAATATTTAATGCGAGGTATAAATCTAGCACGAGTATGAAGAGATTTAATCCTCTTGCTTCATATCTTGACCAAGTGGAGTGTAATTCATGCCAAAACTTTGGCCATATGGCAAGAGACTGCATGCTTCCTAGTTTTTCAAGGCAAATCTGGCAAGAGCAATAGAATTAGAGAGGAGCTAGTAGAACGCTAGAGAAGATTGAAAAGGAGATACCTAATAATGTGTGGAGAAACAAGGAGTAGAACCTATGAAGTAGCGAGAAAAATCCCCTCTGCGGTCCATGGTTATCTCATGCATATTTATAAAGGACTACAAAAGTTCAAGAGAGGTGCATAACCTCAGGGGGGGCATATGGCAGTGGTACTAACAACTTGATGTGTATCAACAATATAGAGTTCTGATCTAGTACTTCCATGCATGTTCAAATCAACAGTATCAAGATATTTTCACGAGGTATATTTCTCTCAGGGGGAGTTATGATTGCGTGTAGGGTTTCAAGGCTTGTTCTTTATACTTCTAATTCTGTTCACTCATATTTATTGCAACTGGTGTATTTATTATTTATGAGTGGAAAGACATGTTATATCAGACTTGTTCCAACTTTCATTAATTATTTTTCAGCTACCTTAGCATGAGATTGGAGACATTATGGCATACATGGAGTGACTTGAGACATGAACAAACCAAGTGTGAGGTATTATATATACTCTTAATACATCCATGTATGGACTATTGTTTCATCATCTTATGTTGGTTGAGAGTCCAATCATTAGTGAGTTGAGGCTTCTTAGTGTAAGCATGTTTTTGGAGGAGTCTCATGGAGTCTTCATGCAACCATATGTATGGGCAATGATGTCGTAACATCCATTTCATGTTATATTTTTGGTTCATTAGTCCATTGGAGATGTTATTGAAACAATGTATTTCATTGATAAAACCATGTAAAATGCTCATGAAGCCATGTACTTGTATTGTCCTTATCATTGGGAATTCTAGTGGATTGGAAGGATAGTCATGTAGTCATGCATGTGGTCTTGTGTCACTTCTTTAGCCATGTATTTACAATGTTATATGCCATTTATTCATGGCCATATAGTCTTCATCTAAATTGTGCTTCTTTCTTGTGACAAGGAATAAATGATTGTTGCAGAAGAAATTCACTACAGCTTAGAGATGATGTTGGATATGGCATGTGTTTAGGGGAAGAATCTTCATTTTTTTTTTAGTTCAACCATCCATTGTCGACATTGTGATCCTCTTGCAGGTGTTCATGATGTGCATCATGCTACGATATGGATATTGGGGTTCTTGATCTTATTACATGGGCATATAGGTTGATGTTTGGCCATGGATGTGACTTATTGAATGTCTTGCCCCCAGAGATGAAGGGTGGTTGTTGTGCAAGTGCTTCTCTAGCATATCATGCTACTGACATGTGTCTTTTATTATGGAATATTTGTGTTGCTTCATCATGTGGATATTATTGCATATTGTGATTAATGTTGCTCGTAGATGCCACATAGTGTTGTACATTATGATGTTTCTCACTCATGCCATGTGTGGTTACCTCATGTGCATATTGTTGTTGTTGCTAAAGATTGATTAGCTTGATATGTTGCTCAGAGGATACTAGTTGATGATTGGTTGTTATGTTTCTTGTTTCTATTGATGTATAAAACATGGATATTTGTTGATATGCATCACTAATCAACCATGTAGAGATCAGTTGGTCTAGTTCTTATGCTTGTGAACATAGTTCTTGATGCCTTTTCAGAAGGAGTTGAACCTTTTATATTAATGTCAAAGGGGCAGAGAGAGAAGAGAATATTGAATGTTTGGAGATTGTATGGTTGCCATCAATGCCAAAGGGGGAGATTGTTGACATTATGGCTTTTATGGTTGCATCTAGTTTGTATTAGCATTGATCTCAACCTTGTAGCATGTGTTGCATATGTTTAGTTATGCACATGTTCGATTGGTTGTAGGTAGAATATGTTGTAGATGTTTGGTGATGCATGGATCTGATGATCTAGATGATGAATTTATGTCAGCCTTATGATTGTCTAGATGATGGCATTGATGTGGTGTTTGGTCAGGTCTTCATATGATGATCCATGTTGATGATTTTGACAAACTAGGTCTTCATGTTCATGTTAATGACTTGTTGCAGAGGTGTTTGGCCTAGTTGATCAGTTGATGCCCTAGGTGGTATACTTGTAGAGGTGTTAAATAATTTTGCATAGGTGTTGTAGGTTGTGAAGGTGTCATAGGAGGATAGATGGCTTGTGGCACTCATGTCAATCATTGACTTGTTGGCTTCTAGGTCAACATGGTGGTCACACTTGGTTGTGATGTTAGCCTACTTGGTGAAGTGTCACAGACCTTGGTAGAGGTTTGGAGATGTGTACAGGTTCTGAAGAAGGTGTACTTGAAGCGGATGAATTTTTGAGTAGAATATATTATTGTTTTCCTTATCCTCTACCACAATGGATGTGAGAGAGTGTCCTTTGTGCAGATGTAAGCCTCCAGCTATGAATTTCTAGTTACATGCATGTGATTGCAACTGAGATATGATAGTGTCCTCCATGTTGTTGTTGCCCAAAATGAAATTTTCTCTACATTCCTCACACACATCAAGAGAAATTCAACATGTTAATTCTCAAAAGCTTCTAAATTAATTAGATAAGCTCACAATTAGTTGCAAAAATCCTCCATTGGGTGTGAAAGCCTTTAATGCACATGTAGTGATGGTTATGGATGGATTTCATCAAATTTTTACACCTATGAACTCAGTCCTAAAGTGGAATTCACCCAAAACTTTATAAATATCTCATTTTGGATCAAGAGTGAGTAAGAGTGTAAGAGGTCTCCAGAAAGGAAGTATGTTTCAGACATATCGATGAGCTAAGTGCATGAGTATAGATAGTAGTGGAATGAGTAGATTAGAGGCCTACAGCAGAGTCCTGAAGTAGAATATTAGTTATGTAGATCAAATTGATGGTAGAGGAATAAATTGTTGAGAAATCAAAAGGTTATACTTAGGATGATATCTCTTAATACTTGATAACTACTTGTGATGTACTTTTATTTTTTATTGATTATTAGTTCTTCACTTATTATTATGTTTTTCTTATCATCAAACAACTATAAAAAACAAGAAGATGAATAGTACACATGAACACAGGATGTAGGCTACAAGCCAAGGCCAAAATTTCTCCTCTTGAGAGGAAAACCTACAAATATATTCTCTTCTTATAGATTCTTAAAATGACAATTTCCAAGGTTTCTAGACTAAGAACAATACCCTTCCAAGACCAAGCCATACCTTCTTGATGATGTGCTTCTTATATCCAATTCAATCCCATTTAAATCTCTTCCAGCTGCACAATTTCAACCCCCAACTACATAATTTTGGCCCCCACTACAGGTCTAAAATTTTTGGCCCCTGCAATAGTTGTTGCTTCCACATATGTGAGGGAAACTATTGCTTCCAAGGATTCCGTTCTCCTTCACTTGGATTTCTTCTCCTTCTAGGGATAGTAGGTGACCTAAAATTCCTTTCTTCAACCTTCTTTCTGCAACTTGAAAACTTCGACCTTATAGCTAAAAACCCTAGCCTTATCTTCACACGTGTGTGTGAGAGAGATAAATAACACAAAACCTTCATCCTTCGTCCTTCTATCCTTATTCATTTTCCTTTCCTATTCCTCCTCCTCGCTCAGATGAGTAGAAGTGAGTGGTTATCCATAGGAGGTCCAATTCTCTCCTATATATAGGCTTCCAAGGAGGACGACATGCCCTAATGAGGTCAACTTCTTAAAGGCCAGGCTGAATTGGTCTTGAAGGGGTATTTTGAAAACTTAAATACAAAAAAAATATTTTGATATGTTATAATATTTCAAATGGTGCCTTCTTCATATGACAATGACAAACCCTAGAAACACTCAATGGATTCTTGACCTCTATATAAAAATACCTTGAGCATGAAACACATGCTACACAAAATAACAATAATAAATTTTCCTTCTTTTTATAATATACAAGAATCAAGAGTACATTTCATATTTATGAAGACTGAATCTAGTTATATATTTCAATATAAATTACATAGAGGATCTGTTGTGTCTACATGGTAATTGTTTGTGTATGTTGGGAGTTGTTGTGAAGGGAAATGTGCCATAATATTTTATATGTTGTTGAATGTTATTTTTTTGTAGTAGATATTTATGATGCGATGCATGCATATATCATTGTAGCATAGTGACGGTTTAACGCTATATTTCTATGTTGTTGGGTGGTTGTATTTTTGGAGGTTTGATGTATGTATTGCAATAAGTATTTGGTAGAGTGAAGAGCATATTGGTTGTGGTGTTTTAATTTATATTCAATGATGAGATTGTATTGCTACTAGGGTTTGATAATAGAGTTGAATCTTCTTGATCATAGTATCATGGTGATCTAGTTTGAAAATGAATGAAATTGAGGTTCATGTAGAGTTATGGAGGTGTGGCCTTTGGTAAGTGGGTGCTTACTAAGTTGGAGCAGTGATTTTGTGTTAGTGGGTGCTAGTAACAGTGTTGAACAAGTTCTCGTTTCTGCCCAGTGGTACCAGGAATAGTTGGTGGTTGCCAACTCATTGTATATTTGGGATAAAGTCTTATGGGACTCATTAATAGGTACATAATAAGGCCCATATAGCCTTCATTCATCCTATATTCACCTCTTTCCTCACATTTAATAACATCTTTTTTACTATAATATGTTTACTAGGAAGTTGAAAGGCTGTTTGTCATATCTCGTGGCCTAATGTGATTAATGTACAGGAAACGAGTGAATTTGAGTGCATTTACTATGCAGAGACACATTGGAGGAAACTGGAGAAGATTTAGGAGTAATTTCCCCTACATTTACTCACCTACAACTCAAATTCCTCCCTAAATTTACTCACCCGCAGTTTGAATATCCATTAACAAATGATGCACTCAAAGTTTGTGAGGATCTCAAGGAGATAGATCCGCCTTTCTAGGGATTTTGGAGGGAAGAAACCCTCTTTCCAAGGAAATTTCCCCTCAGTCATTTTTGTATAAATAAGGAAACCCAAGGGCTCAATAGGATTCAAACTTTTGGAGAAGATAGAGAACTAATAAGAGCTAAGAGCTTGAACTTGTCATTTTCATTCCTTTGTCATGTACTTGAGCACTATTTGATGTTAATAAGAAATCTTCAGTTATATTAAATATGAGCTTGTTTATAAGGTCGTGTCCCCTTGGCTTAGGGCCCAACCCAGAGGCTAGTCTCTTTCATGTGCATTTTACCTATGCATTTTCTTTCCTAGTAGCATTTTCTTCCTTTCTTAGCAGAATTTGTTTATGAAAATTGCTTGTATAGGCCTATATACCACCTCTCTTATGGGAAGTGTGGTTGAGGATAATGTATTGGCAATCCAAAAATACATAGTTACTTTATTTTGTATTTGTTATTAGTATTTTCCTTGCATCTCTATTTTTTGCAAACTAGTGATTGGTTTATTAGTTTTGCAGGCTGTAATATAGGGCATATTAATGGACCAACATTTAATTGTCAATATGAGAGTTTTGAAACTTGGAGGTACAACACTAGAGATGCCAGAGAAGTACTTCAATAATCAGAATCAAAAGAATGGAAATCAAATAACACAAAAATTATTAGGGTGTTGGAATCAAAAGGAAAATACTTTGCAAACTCTCAATGAAAGGAACTTCAAATCAGCGTGAAGAATCCTGATCACTGAAAGAAAGAAAAGAATATATTTAAGACTAAATGTTAGTTTAGTCATAAGACAAAGGAATACTTAGGTTGTGAAGTGCATTTGTCTTTGTTACAAGCTTTCCTTACTGGTATGAATCATCGCTCCTGCACCACAACAGAGTTCCTTTACTTGAACATAGTTCCTGCACTCAAATGATGTTCTTGTACTAAAACGATGTTCCTATACCGGAAGTATGTTTTATTCCTACACTAAGTATTTTGGCTTTCATACAAGAATTATGGATTAATGTACTAGGGTACTTTGTTCCCGTACCAGGGTATCGACTCTTGTACCAGGGTATCGATTCCTATACTGAAACAAAGATTCTTGTACTAAGAAATTAGTATTCCTGTACTGAGCTTCCAAAACACTTGCATGAAATGTAAAGTGTCCTAACTAGAAGTTAACTTGCAAGGAAAACTAGAGCAAAGAAATAATTTCATATAATAAAAAATATTCCTTATCTAATCATTCATTTGAATGTGAAAAGCACTTAAAAATCCAAAGGAAATCTCTATTGCAATAGAAAGCTTCTTCATGTGAAAATTATCATCTTCTCTAAATAAAAAGCAGCGCTTCTTTCCTAGATGACTGTCATGATATTAACCAGATCTGTACTTTTACCAAATAGAGGTTTCAGTTCAAAGATTCTTTCACTAAATTCTAGTCTTAAAATGAACTATCCCCACAAGAAAATAAGCATAATCACAGACACTCATAATATGGACAATGTTTCATTAACGCTCATGAAAATACAAATAAATTAACTCTAAGTTTAAGAAAACACACTTGCATACTAAGGAATGAAACACACTTGCATAAGGAAAATAAATCCATTTGCAAAAATAAATACACTAGCAGAAGCAACCCTCACTTGGAGAAATAAAACACACTGGTGCAAGTAAACTAAAACATACCTTTTGTAGAAAGAAAACTAATAATCAAAGGAAATAAATGCTACCGCAATCTTCAGTAAATGAACACACTTACACCTTCACACCTCGGATCCGAGTCACATAGTTTATGAAGAAGTCAAAAATACTTTAGATATATAAAAGAAATGAAATACTTATTTCTCCAACCCTACATACAAAAATACATCTAACACACCTTAGAAAACAGGGAGAACGAGTTGGTTTGGCTAGGGTTCCCTAGCCAACCAACTTGTTTCCCTTTTACAAGATCTAGAAAATAAAATGCTCAAATAGTACATCACATAAAATATTAGAACAAGGAATGAATAACTAGCATTACTCCTTGTCTTAAACTCAGTAATTGAAAATGCACATCGTGGATTGCTAGATCCAATCTAGAAGTATGGTGACTCAAAATTACAGTGTGAGAAAAAATTCTACAGAGTATTGCCCCTAAGTCTACCCTAGAATCCCTAATTTATACATAAAACTTTGCTATGATCTATAATAAAACTTAACAAAAAAATATGCTTGAACAATGTTGAACCTCCATATTTAGTTCATTCATAATGCTCCAAGCCTAATGCAAAGAATGGAACAAACCCTCGACGAGAGATGTGCACCAATATTTAATAGATATGATATTTTTGGAGTCAATCCGAAATGAATCAACATTGTCCACCTGGTACAGGAATGACAGACGATACAGGAATGCTGGTCGGTACAGGAATGATGGATGGTAGAGGAACGCCAGACAATACAAGAACTTTAGATCTTGCATCTTTAGCACATCCATAATGCTCCAATATTGATGCAAAAAATGGGAAAAGCTCTTAGTTGTAGGTTCACACAATTCCTTAACAAATATGATATTTTTGGAGTTAATCTGAAATGAATCGTTCGGCTATCGACTTGGTAAAGGAATAAGGGGTGGTACAGGAACTGTGGATCCTGCACCAACCGAACTTCACTTTATATTAGTGATAATTACTCATCATGCCTTACAGAAATATGAAAAGGTAATTTACAAAGGAATTCAAATCTATTTAACCTTTTTAATAATGAATAAGCCCCTATGATCCATATTCAATAAAATCATAGAAAGAGAAGAAAAATCATGTGTAAAGGTTTAATTTTAATTATAAAACATAGGCTTAGGTAGTGTAGTTAGGACAAATATAGGGTTAAAAGAAGGAAGATTGTGGTGACCAACAAGTTTCCCTTCAGCACATGAAGTATAACCTCTTGTGGTTGAAGGTCTTGTGCATATTTCCAGATAGGTTTTCTTTCAATGCAATAGTTAGATTCCCAATAAAATTCAACTCATCCTTTCTCCGTTATTTCCATTTTATGCAATTTACATTTTTAACATGCTCTAGTTGTTTGGAAAAATTGAAAACCTTTCTATGGTGTGCAGGTACTATTTTGGGTCTGCAGGGTTGGAATTTCCATTTACACTCTTTATCCCACCACCATCTCCCTTCCTTCAACCTCAAAACATTGTTCACTGAGAGTACATTTATGGTTTCTTAAAGGTCATCGTGTGCATTGGTTCTTGTGCAATATGGGTCCCTGAAGGGTACTAAGCATATCAAGGGCCTCATAAAACCTTCACCTACCCACCATTACCCTTCCCCACTTTCAAATCACCTTTCTCACTCTCAGATTTTTCACCGATTCAATCATGTAGGAAAATAGGGAATCATGTAGCGTCTTGTAGCACCATGTAAAATCCCTCTAAACTTGACAAGAATTTCCCTTAAAGCTTGATTTTTATCTCCCAACCCTGAATAATGTCTATTAGGCTCCGAAACCATGATTGAGGAAGACTAAAGATCACTTAGGACGTACCTTTTTACCACTACAACACATTCTAACAATTAGCATTAGTAGAAAAATTTATGAAATGGATAGCACAATGATGATTTTCTTGATTACCTCATGAAGCATCTAATGAGATTTGTCACTAGATATAATATATTTGGAATGAAGTGAATCAAAATTGATTACATGCTCTTTTCCTTTGTGCAATATAGATTAGGTTTCCTTTCTTTGTTTTATGCTTCTCAAACTAGGGTTTCTATTTCAATCATTGTTATTTCTCATGCATAGACTATGTTTCCTTTCAATGCAACATTTACATTTTGCAAATTGATTAATGTTTACATTCATGCAAGTAGTGTAGCCTTTAAATTCATGTAAGTAGTGTGGCCATTACATTATTGAAAATAGGTTAGCATTTCCATTTGAGCAAGCAACATTTCCATTTTTTGTTTTTTTTCAAATAGAGTAACATTTTCATTTCTACAAGTAGATTAGAACTTTCCTTTCATGCAATTTCCTTCCTTGCAAATTTACCTTCAGTTAATAAAGTTGTCTCTCTATACCTTGGTATGGTCCATTTATTCAAAGTGACCTAAGTAGAGATTAACCTACTGTGCGTACAACACTATCACGTCTTAAGTTTGTACGAACCCCATGTTGATAATTAGAGTTGGTAGCCTTCGGAGTTACAACACTCTTGTTGCATTACTGAGGCCCATCAAAGTCTCATGCATGCTGGTGCCTATCTATTTGTATATGAGGTCGAGTCTCCAAGCTGGTGGGAGTCAACAATCTATGTAAAATACATCATTTTCTTTACACATAATATAAGATTTAGAGAAACACAAAAACAACAAGGATGGTTTTCCCTCGAAAGTGTTTCCACCAGATATTCTTGTGTCTCATGTGGCTGATGGTTGTGTTGTGCATTATTTATTTTATGGTTGTTTTGGTTTAGCTACTCACTTGATTATCTGCTTATGTGATTATCTATTATTGTGTTGTTGGATACATTAATGCATGAATTAGTTGAAGTTAAAATTGGTAAAAATATGTCTGCTTAGGGTAGCTCAATTGGCAATGGCCATAGAAATGAAGTTTCACCGAAATGGAAGCCTTGGGTTAAAATATTGTGCTATCCCCCCTGAACCGAGTGATAAATTGGACATGATGAAGATGTAGTCCTACCAAGCTTACAAAAAAAAGAAAAAAAACGATAAAAATATATCATAAAACACACCACTAATTCACTCCCCCTAGCTTATGCGATTATCTACTATTGTGTTGTTGGATAAATTAATGCATGAATAAATTGAATTTAAAATTGGTAAAAATGTATAATAAAAAACACTACCAATTCACCCCCCTTCTCTGTAGTACTTAAGGTATCTAAGAGATTCTATAGTGACCATTTTCTCTATCAGGGATTTTATGTTTCAATTTTTTGGCTACAGTTTGGAGGTTTTTTTTCTTTCTAGAGTTTTTTCTATAGAAATCCTCCCTCTTCACCCCTTTCTAGTAGTTCTTTCCCTATGCTACTTTCAAGGTGATTTCTTAGAAATTTATTCAAAGGGGAGAGTTCATCCTATTCTTAGTGATCTTCAACGACTTTAATCAGCATAGTTTTTGTTCTTAGGTATGCATTTTCCTTATCTTTAGTTAGTATATCATGCCAAATTCCCATAAAGAACCTCTTATCTAGCTTTAACAGAGAGGGAATTCCTAGAATGAAATCGACATTGTTAAATGGTATTTATTAGTCATAGGTATCAAGGAGAAATTCTTGGCTACTCTGAGGTGCTGGGACTCCTTCTTGGTTCCTTGCATCATACAAGAACCATGCAGAGGTACAGAATGAGGCCTAGTTGGGGACATGATAAATTAGGAGCATAAGGCACTTACAAATCCATGGAGGTAGAATTAGGCATGCTAAAGCTAGAAGCTTTCACTCATGTACTCCATCCTATATATTAGGGAAAAAATCACTTAATTGAAGAAGAAATTATGTAAGAGAATTGTTCAATCTCTAATTCTAAATTTAATGTAACCATTATGGGTTGGATACCAGATGTGGGTCGCACAAGAGGAAGAAGAAATTAGTATCTATAAGCAATTTATCTTTATTTGCAGACCAATGCCCTAATTGGAAAAGTGATGCATAACAAAGACATGGACCATTCTCAAATGGATTTTATACTCAAGAGAATGATTCAATAAGTCATGAATGTGCACACTAACATCGTAAGCATGAGCTCTCATTTAGCTAACTCAGAAGCACACCTCAACTATAAAATGTGTCAGAATCTAGCAACCTCAAATACTAGTACTTCTCACATGGAGGTGTCCAATTTCACTCGGTGATGTTATTTATTTTAATGATATTATGTTTATATTTGGATTCCTTTCTAAAATTATTCATGATAGTGGTTTCAGTATGAAATTATAGAATGCTAAATATACATAATTTTTGAATTGTCTTGTCTTGATTTTGGGGAATCATCATCCCTTCTCTTATGTGAATTAGTAGTATAACTAAATCCTCATTTAAGAACCAAGCTTAAGGTTTATATGTTTCTCTTTTAATCCCCTTTTTAGAAAACTATATGCATAAGACGGTTATATATGCAATTTTTAATAATAAAAAAATAAAATTATTCTTAAGAAAGAATATAATAAAATAATCTATATATATTTTTATATTAATAATATTTTAAAATTTTAATAAATTTAAACAATCTAATTAACCTATTTTATTTAATTGGTGAAGTTGTATAAATATGTTGCCATGGTTTTTAATTTAATACACAATAGTTTTAATATGTTTTTGTTTGAAATATTATAAATAAATTAAAATCATATAATATAAGTTATGAAAACGTAAAATTCTATCGTAAAATTTATTAATATTTATTTATATGTTAATGCATTTTATGCTATTTTTTTATGATGGGCAGAATTGATAGCTCATTGGTTCTCATCTTCACATGACATGGGGTTGATCTCCAACAATTATTATTAGAATTTTCATTGCAAATCAAGGTTTGAACGTGTCACCTGCATAGTGACATAAACATCTTAGCAACACATTCATTCGTTAATAACCCATACCCTTAGGGACTAATGTATTCAATACTATTGTTTATAAGAAATTATTTCATTAAAAATTAAATATTTATAATTATATGATGAAAAATTTTCATTCTTGTTAAATATTTTTGAGTTATAATCTTTAATATATATATATATATATAACATTGACAAATAATCATTCTGTTATCACAATGAGAAGAAAAAGGAGAAGAGAGACATGTGATTCTCTCTTAGTGAATGAGTCATTTCAATGCTTTCATTTTTAGTTTATCTATGGAATTTGCATTTACTTTTATGGTATTTTTCAATTTTAACACTCTCTATCACCATCTCAATTAATGGTGTTTCGATAATTTAAAGAAGGAAAAAAATATTTTTTAGATAAAAAATAATGTTGAATATAATTAAAAATAAAAATAATATAAAAATTTGGTTGTTTTTAATTAAAAACTTTTAAAAAAATCAATAATCTTATTTTAATTATGTTTGGTTGATTCATTTCACTCTGATAAGAGGGAAATATGGTAAAAATATTTCATTTTTACTTTGAATCATAATTAAAATATTTGAATGTCCATATTAAGTAACATAATTAATATTTTGTTCATGGGGTCTTGGATATACCGTGATAAGGAACTCTTAGATGTTAAGTCATGGATTTTGGAGTGTTATTTTTGGACATGACCATGATGTAGCCTCACCAATGCCAAATTTACAAAACAAAACAAATAAAAATAATATTTCACTTTTACTCTTAGCCACAAATAAAATATTTCAATGATAATGTTAAGTAACATGATTTTATATCATTTTAGAGAGATAAAATAATTTAAAAAAAATTAAACATAAACAAAAGAAATATTTTATATTTTCAGTTTTAGTGAGAAGAAGACTATTTGAGTATATGACTTAAATAAATAATTTAAATATCCATCTTAATTACAACTTCATAGAAATGTATATATTGAGATACAAAGTAACAATAAATTATTTTTTTATGGACCATTATAAAATATTTTTAATAGAAAGGAGGAAAAGTAATTAAAAATAAACAAATATAAGCCATTCATTTAATTGTTAATATACAATTATATATATTTTATATAAAGTAATGGAAAAAAAATGTTATTGTAAATACTTTTTAAATTATTAAGCGGTAAGGCGTTTCCTCTTTAAAAAAATCTTCCCTCTTTGCCTTTGTGTCATAACCTTGTGCCCTTAGATTATACGTTAGACCATTAAAATATATTCAGCCGATAATCAAAAGTAGTTGGAAATAGTTCGTTGTCAATTCAGTTATAAAAATGCTGCATTAACTGATCCATCATCCCGTTCAATACTAAACATTTGCTACCCTCCGCCGTATTAGCCGCTCCATCATCATTTGCTACCCTCCGCCCTATCAGCTGATCCATCATCATTTGCTACCCTCCTGTGCAGGAAGGTCTCGACCACAAAGTTGTTGGGCCTGGCGACAGTGTCAGGATACCCAATTCGGGTTTAGGTCTCGACCACAAAGTTGTTGGGCCTGGCGACAGGGTCAAGATACCAAATTCGGGTTTTTCTGCCTTCTACAACTGCGTTAAGTTGTTGGGCCTAGTGACAGTGTCAAGATACCCAATTCGGGTTTTTCTGCCTTCTACAGCTACGCTTTCGAAAGCCGGCCACTAGCACACTCTGCTATATCAATACTGTAGAAACTACAGAATATAAGACATGCACGACTTCAACTTCAGAAATGAGAGCACAACAACTTCAGAAATGAGAGCCCAACACTGTAGTGAGTCACTTCATTATAACTATGATTTATGAAGACTCCTTCCCACTCTAATCCACCTCTGCCAAAGGAGAGTTGGCTTGCTATTGCTCGACACAGTTTCCATTACTGCAACAATGGTTCAACTCGCTCTGAGTGGAAAATTATTATGGTATTTATTAGGGCCATCTCTGTTACTATTTATTTCCAAGATTATAGTTGTATTATATCTCTTGCTCTATTCTTTCAACCCAGAGGAGTTTGGCACAGCTCGCTTGACACGGAGATATTAAGTTGATAGACTCAAAAGGAAAAGGATTATGGTTTGTTTTTAAGAGTCACAACTTAAGAATTTAAATATTTAATCTCCAAGTTACCAAAACTCACATTACTTTGATTATAACTTATCTTTTTTGAAATTACATCTTAAAAAATTAAATTTTGAATGGCTAATTTACGTTGAGCTACCCTGAAACTTCTTTCGTCCATACTCATAGAAAAGTCTTATGAACAAATCAGGTCGTCCATTTTTAGCTGCGGCCGCCATGGATGCCAATGAAACTAAACCTACAATGATAATGTTTAACAGCCATTGACCATTTTTTTCTGTTTTTTTTACATATAATTTTATGTGCTTTTTGATATAAAATTCAATAAAAAAAAAATATAAAATTTGTTATTTTTCAACAAAATTATTTATTTTTCTTATTAAAAAATGTTAAAATTATTATTTTTGTGAAAATTTAATGTGTTAAAAATATGCTTTAACAAAAGGGTTGATGCTACTTTTAAAATCTGCATTAATTAAAATCTGATCTGCATTAATTAAGATATGCATTAAAATCGGGAACATTTAAAAAAATTGAATCAACATCTATTTTTGATAGGTTGCTTTCTTATAAGAGCTTTTGTATTCATTGTTGTATAGTTTAGTTTTGGGAACAATGTGTTTATATGAAAGTTTTGGTCCTCTCGCACCTTAGTAACGCAAGTGATACACACACAAGTGATACACACACAATTAGTAACGCAAGTGATACACACACAAGTGAGACACAGTTCGAATGGATGTTACAACCATTTTTGGTAATAAAAAGTATTTAATTCAATTTTTTTAATCAAAATGCCAAAAAAATTGTGCATTTCTCTTTATGATATATACAATTGATTTTAAATTCCTGCTTAACTTAAATGCACAAAAAAACTCACATTAATAATTATTTAAATTAATTGTTATTTTTTAAAGTGTTAAAAATATACCTAAACTAAAGGGTTGATGCTACTTTTAAAATCTGCCTAAACTAAAGGGTTGATGCTACTTTTAAAATCTGCATTTAAATCAGGAACATTTTAAAAAAAATTGTCTATACTTTATATATAAAAACAACATAAATGACAAAAATATGCTTCAAAAAAATGGTCTGTTTTGAATTCTATTTTTGATAGGTTGCTTTGTTATAAGAGCTTTTGTGTTCATAAAAGATATTTAAATAGACATGGTAAGAAACACAAAAAAAACTCAAGTTTGGAAAACATTAACCATTTTTTCCTGTTATTTTTACCTATAATTTTATGTGAATCTTCAAATATCATTATTTTTAGATAAAAAATCCATAACAAAATTATAAAATTTGTTATTTTTCTAAAAAATTATGAGTATTTAATTAAATTTTTTTAATCAAAATCCTAAATTTTTTGCATTTTTCCTTATGATATACACAATTGATTTAAAAATCATCCTTAACATAAATGCGGAAAAAAACTCATATTAATAATTATGTAATTTTTTTTTTAATATATTAAAATTTTCCTTTTGATCCATTTTCTTTCAACTTATTTCAATTTTGGTTGTTTCAGTGAATTAATGAATGAAACCATTTTTGGAGATCTATGGAGGTTGTGGCAGAAGGAAGTTACAGCTTGACAGGTTACTCTCATGATTAATTTTCCTTTTGATGGAATTACTTTTAACTTATTTCAATTTTCCTTTTGATGGAATTACTTTTAACTTATTTCAATTTTCTTGTTTCACTGAATTAGTGAATTAGTCAACTGATTAGTCAACAGCAGCTATCATTTTTGAATATATATGGAGGTTGGAACCCCTAGCTTGAGAGCCCAACACAATGTGGCAGAATAACTTATTTCAATTTTAGTTGTTTCACTGAATTAGTGAATTAGACTTATTTCAATTTTGGTTGTTTCACTGAATTAGTGAATTAGTCAACTGCAGCTATCATTTTTGAATATCTATGGAGGTTGGAACCCCTAGCTTGAGAGCCCAACACAATGTGGCAGAAGGAAACTGACTGGTTAATCTTGTGATTAACTATAAAGTAGAATTGAAGTCAATCTTTGTGATTAACTATAAAGTAGAATTGATGCCTTTGGGCCTATGACTTATGAAAAGTTTTCATAGCATAATGTTTATACATAATCGCCCCTTTACAGGGATCCTTCTAATGGGTAAATCTTTGTGACTAACTATATAGTAGAATTGATGCCTCTGGGCCTGTAACTTATGAAAAGTTTTCAAAGCATAATGTAAGTTTTCAAAGCATAATGTCTATACATAATCGACCCTTTACAGGGATCCTTTTGATGGGGAAGTCTTTATGAATAGTTTTCACAGCATAATGTCTATACATAATCGCCCCTTTACAGTGATGGGGAAGTCATTATACCTGGGTATGAAAATATGAAATTGGGTGGGATGCCTAAAGGTAAGCAATGTTATCTTTTAGTTCTGAATGACATTTTGTTTTGTTAATTGGTAGGATTTTTCTTGAAATTATGCCTTATGGGGTTTTCTTTGCAACATTTGTTGCAATTGCTAGTTTTATTATTTCTCATTTTGGTCTTTCTTTAGTATAATTTTTTTTGGTTAGTTTTATCTAAAATCTTAAAAATATTTTTGATAATTGTAAATTTAAGTTAAATACTCTACACAATGTAAATATCTAAAAAAAATGCAATTTAAATGATGAATCATTCCACATTTTATTATATATATATTATATTTATATATATAATAATATATATATAACAAACTCAATGAAATATAACAGCTGTCAAATCTCTTGAATGGTAACCTTCTTTTCAAAAAATTTACATTATAAAAAATTTCCACTTCCAAATTAATTTTTTTTCCTTATTAATCCCTTTATATATAACTAACTAACTAATCATTGATATTTTTATTTCTATCTTGCTATTATTTTTGCTTAAAAAATAAATAAACGGAATAAAAATTAATATATAAAATTTAAAATAAAGATGAAAAATTCAACCATTCTTGTGTTTTACTTAAAAATTAAGTCACAAGAGTCTTTATTTTTAACTAAAAAATAATAATCTCATGTAAAAGCTGAGCTGTAGGATGGATTTTCAAATTTATTTATTTATTTTTTTTTTCAAATAAAGGCATTGTTATTCCTATCGCATCAATAATTTTTTATTGATTTAAGAAATTATTGATTTAAGAAATGGTATGAGCGGAGAATCACTTGGATACGTTTCATTTTCCTAACGTTCGAAACTTAAACATAAAATATTTAACAAGCCATCGAGATTGAAAAAAGGAAATTAAAAGTTGTTATTTTTTCAATATAAGATTATGTGCCCTTGAAATCTTGAATTAATAAAATAGGTCACCGAGATAGTTTTAGTATTTTTTTGTTGTATTTATTTTTCTTAATTATATTGAAATTCTATAAAATTGATTAGCTTATAAGTAAACATTAATAGAGTGTTGTTTTTTTGTGTCACTTTTCCCTTGTCAAGGATTTGCCCATCTCGTTGATCCTCAACCATGTCTAACGAAGAGCTTAGTGCAGTGATTTTTTGTATTGGCAACCCGAGTTTTAATGAACCACAATGACGATATTCATAGTTGGAAAGACACAATTTCATTCATGTAATAACATGTGTTTAGATTCTTTTATTGATCACACAAACTTGATTTTAATTTACAACTATCCATAGAGTTGCAGTTCTTGGCTTTCGCATATATTTGATTTGACTTTACTTACAGTGAATCTATCATGGGGTATTTATGCTTTTCACTTAGGAGAAATAACTTAACATGCACTCACACACTAAATTTGGACATCTCCAAATATAGACTAGATTCAACCTAACTCACATTTAACTCAGTCACTCACACTCTAAATCTGGATTGCATTTAACTCATCTTATCTCTTCATGCATCACTCGACTTCGATCTTGATATATCTTCATGTGCGAGTAATTACTATTTCCAACACTCGCCCTTAATTATGACCATATGATGCAAAATAACTCAAACATGGCCCAACTATACCTACTAGGCTTACAATAGAAATTGACTCAATCATCCCTCAAACATGTATGTTGGTCTAAGTCTCAGTTAGGCTTAGAATGACTCAAAACTTTTACAATTTTGCATTTTCTTTTTAGTTTCTTCCAGATTCAATATCCTCGAAAATTCTTCATTCTGTGTTGCGCGTTCTTGCTAAAGGCTCCATATTTTTTACTTGTTGCTACTACAATTTTTTTATGACTTGTTTGAATTTATGTTGAAAACAATCTAATCCTGACTTCTACAACTTCCTCTTCAAAGATTCATTTAACCATGGACTGTTGCCGCAACTCTTCATCTTTAAATTGTCTTCTTTGCTTTAATTCTTGTGCTTCATATTTCTAACTTTCTTTCTGCCATATTTCTTGATAGAAAAATCTTATCTCTTCTTGGCTCCATTGCTGAAAAATGGTTTTAATGAATTCTTCCTTATTTTCAAAAACTTCCATTTCCTTCTCTTTAGATTCATCATCAAGTACTACTTCTTTTTTCCTATAGTTTGCACACTCAAGATCATCATTAGGCTTACATGTAAAATCATAATCATGCTCCTTTTTCTTGTTCACCACTGCATTTAATTCTTTTATTCCAGCTACCGCTTTAAGACTCTCATCAATTTGTTCAATTGGATTTTGAAAAAATTCTTCAATGAGCTACAAATTTGCATCAAACTTATTAGCAACTTTGTTTTCATCTTTTGTTCCCATGTTATTTTGAACACCGACATATTCAAAAACAACGTTAAAAACATCTTTGTTACCTCTTCCTTCTCTACCTTCTTTTGCATTGCATGGCGGTTGTCTTCCACTGTTATGTTGTCACTGGATGTTTTCATCAAAAAATCATCAATCACTTTATCCTCTTCTTGATCATCAACTGTGGCTAGATCACATATTGCTTCATGAGTAGTTCCAAACATTGTTTCATAACTTCCTGCTACAATGGAAGCTTCAACCTTCAATTTTTCATCAAACATGGCACTTACCATATTGGCATGATCAATCCTTGTTTCAAAAATTTCATTACCAGGATTTTCATCCACCCTATGGTGGGATATTTGAGCATGCATGTGCTCATTGACAATTCCAAAACCATAAGTTGTGGCTAGATTCACCAATCCACATCTCACTTTGTGGTCATCATCCCCATGTGTTTCGTCACAGTGGGATTCACCATCATCTACACCTTCCATGTTGTAGTGGATTCCTTGAGAATTTATAAGCTCTTGCTCTGTTTCACACACAAAGGCTTCAACTTTTCTCTCTGCAATATTTGTTACATCTTCTTCATCCATATGCATGCCTACATAATGGGTTTCAATTTTATGGTCTTCACGACCATTATCCACTTTTGAGTGGTATTCTCCAAGCTTTGTAGTATTCTCAAAGTTTTGCTCATCTACTCTCAAATCTGCTGTTGACTCAACAAATTGTGACACATCTTGTTGTTGCATGTTACTTCCCCTTGCACCAAATTATTCTTCCAAGATTTTCCATGTTTCCTTGGAAGTTCTAGCTTTTGCTACCTTTCACAAAAACTTCTCATCCAATATCTATTTTATAAAATTTAGTACTAAAGCATCACATATGTCATCATATGGGTTTTTAGACCTATACTCAATTAAGTCTTTAGCTAGAAGAAAAGTTTGCATCTTGATAAACCAATGATCAATATATTTACCAGTAAACATAGGAGGTGGTAGCAGATCAAAGCTACACCAATCACACTCGATTTCTTCTTTTTCTTCTGGTAAACTTCTTAGTTCCTTGGCTGTGGCCTGAACCTCTTTAACCATGGCAATGATCTTTGCCTCTTCTTTTTTATTCATTTTCTTAATATGCTCCAATCGCAGTTCACGACCCCTGAATCGGTCTTTCCTCTGTCTTATAGTTGCTTTTTTGATTGCACGAGATTATCTTTCATATTGTCCCCTCCAAAAATATAATTTTCAATATGCACCTGGTAACACACAATCTTCACCCAAAAACCATTTTCATACACAAAAAATACTTAATCTTCACCCAAAAACCATTTTCATACAAAAAAAACTTTATCGATAAACCAACCTTTTGCAAAACCCTAAACTCACTTTCCATCATATAGCTAGCTAGCTAACTAACTAACTTACTTTTTTAAATTTTTTAATAAAATCCCTTTAAAAATCTCTAATAAAAAAAAGACGTTGGATTTTCCAACCCCTTTCGAATAAGAATTTTTCAAAGACTTTAATATCCATTTAATAGCCTAGTCATTAAATACATCAGCCTTTAAGAATACTTAAATTAATTCAACATTCTAGAAAATAAACTTTCCTTTAATAACTTTTTGTAACACATGCACTTTAAATCCCTGTTGACATGCTTTTAGAACTTCAAACTTCTTGACTTCTCGCGACTTCTCATGCCTGGGTGCGGTCACTTTTCTTAAAATAAATTGAACGACCCGTATGACTTTGGTGCTCGGGATTTTTCATGGGATGGCCACGATATGACTTTATCAATAAAACCTTTGAAATTTCGTAAGTTCTGTGCGATTAATGTGGCGGCTTCACTCTGGCTTTGGGAGGCGAACCACAGACCCCAACTCCAGGGGTTGCTAAGGACACAGTGCGACGCTGCATGCAGCGGAAGCTGTTTTTGGACTATCCTCAGATCTTGTTACTTAATTTTTCAAACTTTGATGTGATATTAATTTGATGGAAAAACAGAAAATTGCGGTTTTTTTATTGATTATATAAATTTGATTTTAATTAGGAAGCTGTTTTTGGACTATCCTCAGATCTTGTTACTTAATTCTTCAAACTTTGATGTGATATTAATTTGATGGAAAAACAGAAAATTGAGGTTTTTTATTGATTATATAAATTTGATTTTAATTAGGCGCCCCTCAAGAAGCCGAAAGCAGCATGGCATCCCCCAAATTGCGGCAAAATATTATAGGATAGAATCCCCCTCCCCTGGAACAGAGAAATTATCATCCGAAAAGAGCCTGTCACCATCTGTGCTCGATGATCAGCGAAGAAATACATATGAAGCCCATCATTTTTCTCCATCTCCTCTCAAAATTCCATCCCCCTTGGATGTCATCTCTCCTTCAATGCCCCCTCTGGAGCCGGCCTCTGATCATGAAGTTCCTCTTCCTCCCCAGGTATCTCATCCCATTATATCCACCATCAAGGAGATCCATGTCATCCCATCCTCATCACCGTCTCCTAATAAGAAAAAATCTCCATGTGGAAAAGGAAAAGTGCCTATGATCACGACCACCCCTGTAAATTCTCCTATATCCTCGCCTATAAACTCGATTGGAAATGACCTAGACGATCTTTTAAATAAGAGATCGCTGGAGCTTAGGCCGCTAACTATTCAAAAACCTGGAAAACAATTCTCTCCTCAAATAAGCCCAAACTCTGCAAGCAACATTACAGTGAGGAGAAAGAACAATAGGGGTAGTAGACATTTCAGAGGAAGGGGTGATGGAGTAGGCAGGGGAGTTCGTAACCTATCTCTCATAGATGTCCCTATCATTGATATGACAGTAGAAAGGCCTCTTAGAGCAAGCATGGCCGGAAAGTCTTCAAAATGAATTTTATCATGTCCATGAATATAAGAGGTCTGGGGGTAGACCAAATTTTTTTGGCTTTAAAGGACCTTTTCCAAACAGCAAGTCCCAAAATCATTTTAATTCAAGAGACCATGCATGACTCTTCTGCTGCAATTTCTTATTTCAGGAAGATGTTTCCATCCTGGCACATAACTGGTTTAGAAGCAATCGACCTCTCTGGAGGCTTAGCGGTGTTATGCGATCCTGATCGGATCAAAGCAAAAGCATATAGATGTCTGGCGGGCATCCTCATCTCGGCGCAAATTAGGGGGCATAAATATCTAATAAACATTTTGAATATATATGCGCCCTACAAGAACAGATTGCCTTTCTGGGAGCAACTTTTCGAGTCAGAAATTTTTGACATTGAATTTTTGCTCATTGCAGGAGATCTTAATGTCACTTTAAATATGGATGAAACATGGGGCAACAGCAAGAAAAAGGATCCCCTTGCTGATAGAATAAAAAATGAGCTCTTAAGCAGGAATTTGGTTGATATTCTCTCGTCCAAAATGCTTCCGACGTGGGAAAATGGAAGAATCGAGAATGCTTATATAGCTAAGAGGCTCGATAGATTTATTCTTCATGATAGCTTAATTGATGAGATGGGCATGCCGTTCTCAATGATTGAGAATGTGTTCATATCAGATCACAGACCGATTCTGTTAGGCTAGAGAGGGAAGGGCTTTAGGAAAGGCTACTCATTCAAATTCAACAGATCATGTCTAGAGGATCCGAAGTTTAATGATATGATAATAAAGTCCTGGAATGAGTTGTCGTCTAATAAAATTTTTCCACCTTTTATGACCTTCAGGGATAAAATGGATTCCATTCGAAAGGTGGTTAAGGAGTGGCAATTCAAGAAAAGGCAAATGAATAGAAAGGCTCTCCGAGAAATTCAAATAGAGTTAGACAGTGCCTCGGGGTCCATGGCTACCCATCATCTATCTTTCAAGATGAGATGCCGGATAAGGGAGCTTCAAAAGAAAAAACTTAAAATTTTATAACAGGAGGAAGCTTTTTGGAGATTGAAGAATAGGGAAATCTAGCTAAAGGAGGGGAACAAGAATACAAATTTTTTTCATAAATATGCGAGCTCCAGATGGGAAAAGAACTCTATTTGGAAAATAAGTGATGGAAGAGGAGGTTTCTTATACTCTCAATAGGACATCTCAAACGAGGCTGTGAGATTTTTTGAAAATCAGCACAAGAGATCTGAAGTTTGCAGGATTCAGGATATTTTGTGGGGCATAGAATTGTTGCCTCAGATGTTCGATGAGGAATTAAATGACCAAATTTTCCAACCAGTAACTGAGGAGGAACTTTTAGCAACAATGAAATCGTTTAAAAGGGACAAGTGCCTAGGTCTAGACGGCTGGACGGTGGAATTCTTAATACTTTTTTTCGATCTGATTAAATTTGATCTGTTAAGGATGGTGGAGGGAACCAGGATGTCCGGCAGTATCAATCACAAAATTTCCTCCACTCATATAGCGTTAATTACAAAAAAGGGAGATGCAAAATCCTTCATGGACTTTAGACCGATTTCACTTTGTAACATCTCTTTCAAAATAGTCTCAAAGATCATTGCAGAAAGAATCAAAGAAACTCTATCAAATTTCTTAACAAAGGATCAGCACGGCTTTTTAAAGGGAATAAATATTCTGGACATAGTTGCAAACACACAAGAAGGTCTGTTTGCCATACATTAAAAAAAAAGTGAAGATGTCATTTTCAAGATTGATCTTCACAAGGTATATGACTGCCTTGATTGGAGCTTCACCAGGTGTTTACTTGCAAAGATTGGTTTAAGAGCCAACATGATTAACTGGATCATGGCTTGTGTCGAAAAGGTGAACTATGCGATCATTATCAACAGGATTCTATCTTCCTATTTCCTTGCGGCTAGAGGTCTCCGCCAAGGTTGTCCCCTATCGCCCCTGTTATTCATCTTGGCTATGAATTTGCTTAGCCTCCATATCAACAAAGCTGTCAAGGAAAACAAGTGTCGTCCATTAAAAATCTGCAGGAATTCTTCAATCTCACATAATCGTTTTGTGGATGATATTATCTTGTTTGGAATGTTATGTAGGCTCACCTGGTTGGGCTTTTATGATATCCTTAAAAATTTTCAAAAGGCTATAGGATTGCAAATAAACAGGGTGAAGTCAATAATTTACCACAATGATATCTGTCAGGAAACAGTTGATTGGTTATCAGCTCTTTTTGGAGTTGAGACCCAATTCATCAGACATGGAATTAAATATTTGGGTTACCAGATTAAAGCAAATGGATATTCAAAGAAGGATTGGCAATGGATACTTGATAGATACTACAAGAAGATTTCTATTTGGGAATACATGTGTTTATCACTTGCGGGAAGAGTGACCTTGGCACAATCAGTGTTAAATCAACTCGCAGTATATTGGGCCCATCTTTTTTTTCTCCCTACTAGTATTATTCAAAAAATGAATAAGCTAACTGCAAATTTTATTTGGGGAGGCCAAGTGGGAAAAATAAAATTCCATCTCTCTAAGTTATCTGATATCTCTTTGTCGAAGAGCATGGGAGGATGGGGTCTGCTGGACTTACAGAATTTCGGAAAGGCTCTATTATGTAAGTCATTGTGGAGAGGGATTTACGGAAAGGGTTCTTGGAGCACCACAATCCCAAAAAAATACTTGGGCAGAAAGGATTTTTCTTTCTGGTTCAGGAAGGGAAGGATCGGATCTGCTTATGTCTCTTCAATTTGGTTAAGTCTTCGTAAGGTAGAAAGATTTTTCTTGAGGAACTTAATTTGATGCTTTCAAGCAGGCAATAAGATCCTAATTGGAATAGACCATTTTCTGAGTGGTGCCGAGGAAATAAATGTGCCCGAATCATTGTTAAACTTTTTTCACAGGAAAGGTTTCTTCTATTGGGACAGTTTGATCGCTGGTTGGCAAGGTTCGATCCCTCTTTGGAAAGACGCAGAAAATCTGGAGATGCCGGATGCTATTGCTCATCAATGGGATCCCATAAGGACGTGCCTCAGAAATTGTGGTATTTTCCGCTCATCGGGATCTGATTGCCTCATCTGGAAAAATTCAAAAGGGATGAATCTTATTCGAGTCAAAGACGTTTATCAGAATTTAATTGGTATGAAGGGTGCCCCGCACAGTCCTATTTTTCCTTGTATATTTTGGAAAGCTGAATGTCCTTCTAAAATGATTTATTTCGCCTGGTTGACTTTCCACAACAAAAATCTATCCTGGGAAAACTTGATGAAGCGGGGAAGGCAAGGTCCTGGTTTTTGTCCTATATGCAGGTCAGCAGAGGAAAACAACTGTCATTTATTTTTAAATTGCCAAAAATCTCAGCAATTATGGCAATCTTTGGAGATTTGTTATGGATTGCAGCATATGTCTCATGCTTCAATTATTGAAGCATTTCTCTGGTGGAGTCAGCAAAAGGATATTTGGAGATCATTGTTTATTATCACCCTTTGGAGCATTTGGAAGTGGAGAAACAATTCTGTTTTCAATGACAGAAAATCTTCTTATTTGGAAATCTTCTATAATATTGTATCCCTCTATGGCAACCTCCCACAAAAGACACTCAAGCAAAAAAAGGAGGCCTGTATAGCCCATCCATAGGATCTAACAAATTTCCCAAGGGCGTTTTTCAATGGTGCTGAACAGATGGGATCCTGTGGCTGTGGGGTTTATATAATTGTAAATGAAAGCAGTCAATTTCTCATCCATTGGAATGGCGGGAGAGGCTCCAACAACAAAGCTGAAGCGATGGCTCTTGCTGGCCTGTTATATTTTTGTTCCTTTCTAAACATTCAGGCTGTCTCGATTTTTGGAGACTCAAAAGCAATGGTGGACTATGTGGAAAAGAAAAACAATATTTTCAAGCCCCACCTAGTTGGATGGTTGGACAAGATCAGGTTTTTTTGGGATGGAATGGAAGGAAGCTCAATTCATCACATCAACAGGGCTCAAAACCAGCAGGCTAACTTACTGTCAAAGAAGGGTCTTCATTCGACTCCAGGCTTTTGGTTTATGCAGGCATCTTCTGAAGAGAAAATTTTCACTATCCAAGAATTTTCTCTTCCAGATTTCTAATTTTATTAGAGCAGATCCTCAGGTATGCCTGGTTTTCTTATCATTTCTACCTAAAGTTTTCCATATGTTTTTGTTTATAGACTGATGCATAGTGTGAACTTTTCTATGTAAAGTTTCCTGTATACGAAACAGTCCCTCCTATGCCAATGATATGGGCATCATAAATCTTGGTCGGATGATAGTTTATGTGTTGTAGTTCTTTATGGCAGTTTATGTGTTGTAGTTCTTTATGGCAAGTCTGTCTTACAAATTTTGGGTTTATGCTCCATGCTCATGCAGCTCTTGACAGACCTATATAGATATTTCTTAGTATTATATGCAAATGTACTTTTGTAACTCTTTATATTCCTTATATAATACAATACTAATTTTTTCACCCTGAAAAATTAAATTTGATTTTAATTTACAATTAATTTATAGTTATTCATAAAATTGAGGTGTTTGGTTTTTTTATTTTACTTACAATGAATTTATTATTAGATATTTATTCTTTTCAGCCAGGAACACTCATAATAACTTAACATACACTCACATACTAAATTTAAACTTCTCTAAATATGAAGTAAACTCAACCTAACTTACACTTAATCCAATTAACTCATACTCTAAATCTAAAATGCATTTAATTCAACTTATCTCTTCATATGTACTGCAATTAATTCAAACTACCTCTTCATTGACTATCTCTTCATATATCATTGAAGATCCGGATAGATCTTCATGCCAAAGTAATTATTATTTCCAATCTCACACCATAGCAATGCTCTTTTGGTTTTTTTGCGTGAACGGGGGAGAGGGGATGCTGCTAAGCAATTCTGGGTAATGATCCTCGAATGCAAATTGGAATTCAAGATAGCAATAATAACGGGTGGAGCAGCGGGCATAGGAGAAGCCATCGTTAGCCATATTAAGAAGAAATTATATTTGAGGTCAATTAATTTCAACATAGCCACCTTCTAATTACATGGTAATAGAAAAACTTAGTAAGAAGTGAAATAAGGATCATGAGCTATACATCATAATTATTTATTTCTCACACTTAATATCGATTTCTTATAATTACTACATGTTACAATAATAATAAAACATGATATATTACTAATATATTTTTTTATATTTTTTCATGAACGCGAACGATGCCTATTTCTATCATATATCTTATAATTTGTGTTGTGTGTGTTTGTATATAGAGGTCGTGAATTAATTTTAAATACACTAAATCTAATGCATTTTATAATTTTTTGAAATTAGATTTGTTATACTTAAAAGTTAAAGTTCAGTGGGATATCTATCAAATTTTCAATATATTTGTAAAATAAAATTCTAGACTATCGATATATAGATATCAATATGAATTTAATATATTATAAGACAAGGTTGTAAGGGGAGAGGATAATATTTTATATTTCACAATAATACATAAAACAATAAAACCATAAAATTATGAGGTGTAAATTAAATCGTTTAAGTGAGGCTTATTTTTCATGGGTTTCAGTTTCAAGTTTCATGTGAAGGGGTTGAGGATGGAAGTCACTTATCGGGGAGTTAAAGTGGTTCAAATCTTATGGGGAAGGGTTGAGGTTGGAAGTGACTTATAGGAAAATTAAACTGTCTCAAATAGTGTTAAAGATCCACCGAGATTTCCATAATCCTAATAATAACATCCCATTGTAGGTATATTATTCTTCCATCCAATAAATGAGCTAGCTCTAACCTAAATTCAATCTATTTAATCATAATAAAAAATCATTTAATTTTTTTTTCTAAAAACTATTTACACTTTAATAAAATTAATCCTCTCAATACTTTATAAATGTAAAGCTAAAATAAAACTAAAATAACCATACAAAAAATTAAATGAGAATTTTTGATTTGAGAATTTTTACTCATTCTATTCTATAATAGATATTTTAGAGCATCTACATTTCCACTTTTAGGAGAAAAGATTTAACTATCAATTACTGCAATAGCAATAGTGAGGTTGATCTCTTCCATCAACTACGGTTTAAAGTAAATGCGAATTAACGTTGACCAAATTATTCTGACCAACAATCAATAAAATGTTTATACTCCAGCTGAAACAAAACAATTACGAAAGGTATCCATTAACAAGGCAGGATAGTAAAATTCAAACGCAATTTACATTGCATTCTTCCACCCCACTTTTAATAAATCAAGGTGTACCAAATTCAGAAACTAAGTCATATCCATGCTCATAACTCCTACATCATAATACAGAATGCCTCATCTGAATTCAAAACAAAAGCATGTGCTTGACCGTGATTATGTAAAAATGAGCTCAACAATAATTAGACTTATGCATAGCCAATATAATTTACTCAAAATTGAATGGTTCTTTCATTAAATGTTAATCTTTGAGATATCATAAACAATGTGTAATTGGGAAAAGAAAGTACATTAAATAAAGTAGTACGATTCTATTGGGGAGTTTAACTAAAATTGACCATGTAATTTTACTAAGCAACTATATAATTTTAATGGTTTTGAGGTACATTTTAATTTTATTTAGTATATTAATTTTATTTAAATAATAATTAAATAATTTTAATAGGGATAGACATTATGTATAAAGTCAAGTTTGACGGAGGGCGGTGTTATTACTAGCCGGTGTTATTACTACTTCCATTGGTTATAGTTATGGCTAGGTTATTTCATAAATGAAAACAACAATAGGCAAGGTTAGTAAATGTGACATGCCAAAATTGACACATCCATGCTTGGATGACCCACTCTTTTCACTTTCTTGTGAGATTTTCGGAGAAGGGAGGTCCAAGTCCCCTTAGTTTATACCTCATCCATCATCATAATGTTTGACACTCACACTCTTATTTCATGAGGTTCTCATGCAATTAGAAGAAAATCCTAAACAAGCCTTTATAAAGGTAACCTTTTAGGGTCGTCATTTATGTTTCAACCGTTTGGCTATGGTTTGGTGGTTTGCTTCTTTCTAGAGTTTTCCCCATGCTACTTTTAGGGTTATTTCTTAGAAATTTCTTCCAAGGTTAAAGTTCATCCTATTCTCAGTGATCATTCAATGGCTTTAATCAACATGAGTTTTTTTCTTGGGTGCCAATTTTCCTTATCTTTAGTTAGAGTATCACGTCCCAGACCCATAAAGATCATCCTACCCAACTTTGATGGAGAGGGGATTTTTAGAATGAATTCAACACTATTGAATGGTGTTGATCACTCATAGTATCAAGGAGAAAGTTTGGGTTGCTCTAACGTGGTTAGACTTCTTCCTGGTTCCCTTTCTCATACAAGAACCATGCCTAGATATAGAATGATGAATAGAAGGGGAGGTAAAAAATAAGGAGCATAGGGGACCTATAGATCCATGGAGGTAGACTCGAACATGCTCAAGTTAGGAGCTTTCGTTCAAGTACTCCCTCCTATATATTAGGGGAAAAATCCCCTATATTGAAGAAGAAATTATGTAAGAGAGTTGTTCAATCTTTGATTATGAATTCAATGCACTCATTATGGGTTGAATACTAGATGCGGGTTGAATACTAGATGCGAGTCACAAGAGAGGAAGAAGAAATTAGTATATGTAAGTAATTTAGCTTTATTGGAACACCAAGGCCCTAATTGGCAAAACAATGCAAAACAAAAACATGGAGCATTCCCAAATGGATTATATATTAAAGAACATGATTCAAGAACTCATGAAATTGTACACTAACATCATGATCATGAGCCCTCCTTTAGCTCACAAGGAAGCACACTTCAAGAGTAAAAAGTCTCACCATATAGTGACCCAAATCACTAGTACTTTTCACATTGAAATTTCCATTTTCATTAGGTGATGTTAGTTCTTTTTATAATATTATATTTAGGTTTAGATGTGTATCTAAAATGTTGCATGATAAGTGGTTTTCCTAGGAAATTATAGAAAGCTAAATATGCATAATTTTTAAACTAACTTGGTTTTTGAGATCATCATCTCTTCTCTTATGTGGATTAGTAGCAGAAATGAATCCTCATATAAGAACATAGCCCAAGGTTTTATATGTTTCTCTTCAGATCCCTTTTTAGTAGAATGTGGATTAGCATTACATATGTTTTCTCATATAAAAACATAGTGTAAGGTTTTATATGTTGCTCTTTAGATCTTTTGGTAGAAAATTATATGGACAAAATTATTATAAATGTAATTTTGTGTTTCTCCAGTAATGAGAAAAACAATTAAAAATATTTGTGTTTTTGAAAAAAAATATAATAAAATTATATAT
>APFE030692108.1:500-23356 GCA_000404065.3 Pinus taeda | reverse complement strand
TTCATACCGTTGAATTAAGTACTTTCCCATTTTGGTTAACGACTCTTTGTTGCGGGTATTTCCTTCTTTAGTACACAGCTGCTTGGTAGGTTGAACGGTTGCTGGGCAGTTTTTTTCTCTGCAGATTTGGTTCGTTCTTGTTCTGTAAATGTTAAATCAAATTCTGCAGTGGTATTTCTCCTAAAATATTGGTTTTCCATATATTGATATAGCCTTTGTCTTTTGGCCGTTATAGATAATGATCTGGTCATTGTGATTTTAGTCTCCCTATGTTTTGATGCAAAATTTGTACTATTGTCCTATGCTGGCAAGTTTTTTTGACAAAGATTATTTAGTATGTTATTGTGTAATATGTTAGTGTGCTAGTATATTATGCGGTCAAATTTAATTAACTAACTAAAAATCAATAATTTTTTTATTAATTTAAAAAATTAGTTATATTAATGTAATTTTTTGAAAGTTTTTATAGAGGATTTTTCTGATTTAATTTCTATAAAATTTCGCTAGAATTCATTGAAATCACAAATTTGATGGTAATCCCTATACAACTGAAGTGTCTTATATATAGTTTCAAGGCACTGAATCTATATATACAATAAAAAAAACTAGTTTAAATAACATAAATTAAAATTTCACCACAACTTTTTCAACCCAACTGAAAACTCCAAAACATTACACCAAAACAACTATTTTAAAAAATAATATAAACTGAAAATCACTTGGATACGTGTCCTTTTCCTAACATTGCAGACTTTAATCATAATTTTTTTTAACAAGAATTTGAGATTGAAAAAGTTGAATTAAAGGTTGTACTTGTTAGTTTTTCAATATGAGAGTATGTGCCTTAATTAATAAAATCGGTCAGCGAAGCAGTCCTACTATAGTCATACTAGATCTGTGTTGTCCTTATTTTTTCCAATTAGATTGAAACTATATAATATTAATATAGCCTATAAGTAAACATTAATAGATGTTAGTCCCCGGTGCTGTTTATGCTTTATCACTTCTATCTGTCATCGAACTGCCCATCCCGCTCCCCAGCCATGTTTAATGAAGAGCTTAGTGCAGCGGCTTCTTGTGTTGGCAATCCAATCTTTAATGGACCAGAACGACGGTAATCACAACATCGCAGAAATGCTCTTTCGGTTGTTGTTTCCAATCTATTTGTTTCAGAATTCATTTCTTTTTGGTGTGGGGGAGCAGGGGAAATGGTGCTCAGTAATTCTGGTTAATTATATTTGAATGCAGACTAGAAGGCAAGGTCGCAATAATAACGGGCGGAGCATCAGGCATCGGAGAAGCTATTGTTCGACTCTTCACAAGGCATGGAGCCAAAGTCATAATCGCAGATATTGCAGACGAAGCCGGCAAAAATCTGGCCGAATCCCTTCCCCCCCGGGCCACTTACCTGCACTGCGATGTGAGGAAAGAGCAAGACATCAGCGCTGCGGTGGATTTGGCCATCGACAAACACGGGCAGCTCGATATTATGTATAACAACGCGGGAATTGTCGAATTTGCTGCGGTTGAAAGCGGGACAGAGTGCAAGATGGAGCAATTCGATCGAGTGATGAGCGTAAACGCGAGAGGAGTGATGCTGGGCATTAAGCACGCGGCCCGCGTGATGATCCAGCGGAAGAAGGGCTGCATAATCTCTACTGCTAGCGTTGCAGGTATTTTGGGAGGAATTTCCCCGTACGCATACACGGCCTCGAAGCATGCAATCATAGGGCTGACTAAAAACGGCGCAGCTGAGCTGGGCAAATACGGTATCAGAGTGAACGCTGTCTCTCCTGGTGGCGTGGCCACTGCCCTTCTAAGCAATGCAATGAGTGCGGATACGGCCGCCGTGGAGGCATTGGCCAATAGTGTGGCGAACTTACAGGGACCGACTCTTAGAGCTGAGGATATTGCGGAGGCGGGGCTGTACTTGGCTAGCGATGAGGCTAAATATGTTAGCGGGCATAACCTTGTAATTGATGGCGGATTCACAGTTGTTAACCATTCTTGGAAGCTCTACCGTTGATATTTCTTACTGGTAATTGTTAGTGAAGCAAGCGAGTCCTATTACTACAATATATAATAATCTGAATTCAGAGTAATTAAGTACAGCAGAGTCATCAGCCAGTGTCTGTTTCCATATGAATGTCTGTAAGTGTCATGAGGGCATTCGATGCCCTCATCAACCATTTCCAGATTCCACATCAACGGTACAATGTGTAACGTAACTTGTAACATCGTACCGTTAACTTCTGACCTCGGCTCGCATGTAATATTAAATATCAGTACCCATGGATTCAATTTGAATCAGTAATGAGGAGATTAAATCTTATATAAATGAATTCTACTTTATGTGGTGGTCATTTAAGGGATTACAAACTTTACCGGTCTTCTTAGACAATCTTGGTATCATTTCAGTTACTGAAACCATATAAACCCATTATATTTGGAACAATGATTCTAGGCAGTAACTTCATATAAATATTTCATAATTATTCTTTATCACAATATAATTGGAATGATAATATTGAACAGGGATAAATTGAAAATGAAAAGCTTCTTATGGAAGAGGAAGAAACTGTTTTTTTACTTTCATTACTTATGTTATATTCAATATGGTTTTAAAGTCTAAGACTGCAAAATCTCTAGCAAATTATGAATGAACATAAAGTAAATGAAGAAAATGTTTTATAATTATTATTTTCAAAATCATATTTAATGGTTTTAAAGTTTGAGATCAAAATTTCTTAAAAAAATAAAATTATAACCAACCTAGAGTAAATAAAAAAATATTTTATAACTATTATTCTCGGAATCAAAGATCATTCACCATATCATAATCTACTAAAAGAAACCACTCTTTCCTAGGTTGAGAACATACATACCTATATATGAATGTATAATAACAAGATAAACAATTTAGGGAGACTTTTTAAAATTACTTCAAATACTAAACAAAATTTTAATTAATCTAAATATCTAAATCACCATTATTAAAATAAAAACAAATTCATGCCAACTCCATGTAGTGATCAATATGTGTACCATGGCAAAACTAACTCATCAATTAATTGTAAATTTATGTAATGGTTCTCTTTCCTTTAATCTTCATGCGAGAGTCATTGTGATAAATGAATAAAATTGAATTATTCTGATGTATTTCGTTAAAGATCTAGAAGTCATTAGGATTAATAGTCTTCTCAAATTATGGTCACATAGAGTTATCATACTTCACAGCGCTATCGGTGTGAACCTTTTTTCCTTTTTTTATTGAATGAATATATATATATACACGGCATTGAATATATATATAGACGGCATGAGAAGAAATTTAGAGTTTTCTAGTTTCTATAGCCAATATCAACAGTCATGACGAAGATATGATTATATATATATATATATAAAAGTTCAGACTATTGTGATAGTTGTTAAATATATATATTCAACCACCATTGCAAAATAGTTGTTAAATATATATGCAATCACCATTACCACAGTGTGAACTTATATATAGTCACACTCTTGCCATGGTTGTTGAATCCGAAGCGGATTAGATACCATTCTAGGTGTATATTCGTAAACGTCCCTTACATAGGATCGTACTCACGTCATCTCTCAAAAAAGACACCGAACATAGTTGTTCGGTTCTCACTCAACCTGGTGTCCCTTGGTGAGTCACAATTTCGGGATTAAATGCAAATTATTCAGCATGACTTGATGATTGATCAGTTGATACCTAAAGTATGAGGCTCCACACAATTAATAAAATCCATGTGAAGCAAATGCCTTGTTGTATCGTATATCCAAGATGGGTATCACCTCGAATGTGATACCAATATTGTGGCGACCATTGCAATTTTATGGGATTTTTCTTAATACTCTGAACTCTCGCAATGGCTATTGAAACATTTGATTTGAAGAAAAAAAGCTCCAGTTGATCTTTCGTGTACTAGCCATTCAAATAATTTGATGGATTGCTAGGGTTCCGACCCACCCATCCAATTAAGATCCTATTGCACTAAACTGCCAAAATATGATTGTAATGGAACTTATATGCCCCCAAATGAATTATTAGGATGGTCGTTACCATCACAAATTTTCCCATTCCAATTGGTAAAATATTATTACGCCAATGCACTTGCAGCTTTAGAGGCAAACTTATATATATATATATATAATTTAATTTTAATTATAATTTTAGAATGCTCGCTTGAAAACTTAAAGTGACATTACTAGCCCTAATACCACAATAATTTTTTGTAAACTAGGTACCTCATTGTTACAATGGATAATTAAACCTAAGTCTCGTTCGATGTTGCATGATAGTGAAATCCTCAAGAAATTGTGCTTGACTTGAGCTCTTTTGGATAACTTGATTCAATAAAGTTTGTTTTTCCCCTCTCTATTAAAATGTTGTCACGGCTCAAGCTAATAATGAAAACCATGAATTACACCTCAAGTTAATAATGAAAACCTTAGGATTCTCAAATCTTTATCCTAATCTAATAGCACGATAACCACAAGGTAGGAAGGTAGAACTAGCCTTTACTTATGAGTGTTAGAGCTCGTGTCCCAATTGTGGTATAATCAAACTAATTTTATGTGATAGTAGGGAGTCAATCTAATGTTTCACTTAGTACTTAGATTTGGTCTTGATCATTCTAGTTGCCAAGGAAGGTCTAACATGATCTCCACTCTCTATAATTAACTCAGTTCTAATAGGCATTAAGAAATCTCCTATTTTGAATCCTATGAATCAAAATCTTATAAGCCTTAGAAAATATCCTCTTTTGAATACCCTAATTTATAACAATAAATAGAAGGGGGAGGTGGTCCTCAATTATGCTTTTACTACACCAGTATACCATTAGCTCAAATGTGTGCAATCAGGTTCAACAAGAGAGAAATCCACCTCAATTCGATTGTGGTAAGCTATATATTGCAAGGACATATAAGGTTGAATTATTATTGGTATAGAGCTAATAATTTCTAATGAACACCTTGTATTCATCCATTAAAATTACAGTTACATGACTTCTATGGTATAACTAATTGACTTGTATTGATGAACATAATTATTAAACTGTGGAAAACCCTCTACTAAAAATTAATTTAACTTGGTCTTGATGGTTGTTGGATCCCGCAAACATGAAAGGGGGTCTCCTTGATAAAATGTCTTAATTAGACTTCACCCTGTCTCGTGTAGGAGCCTTTTGAAAATAAGGCCCAACTTCCATTTTTCTTAGAGATTTGCCTTGGCTGTAATGGTCAGCAAGAAAGAGTAATGTACAAGTACTTTCAGATGAACAAGTGAGTATGCCTTGTGGAATGTTTAGTTGTAGAATGCATCAAGGCTCTTTTACCGAAGGGTAAATAAAAGTGAGCCTTTAAGAGAAGAGTAGTAGTACTAATCTAATAAAGGCACACGAACAAAAACACACACACACACACACATATATATGAAAGAATCATTGATCAATTAGCGTAGTAGTTCACATAGAAGTGATGATTGTTAAAACAAATACATCACACTTTCAACAAGAAAAGCACAAAAACCATTGAAATAGTTCAATTTATTTAGTACAAATGAAAAAAACATATATCAAAAATATTCAAAGAATAGACTTACAACATTTACGACATACATATGAAAGTGTGTCTGCTCAATGGGCTCCAAGTATTAAGCAAAAGTTCCAAGACACATCGGTCCAATGAACACCACTAACTCCAATAGTGGAGTGTTAGAGCTACCACTCGCTCCTCCAAAAGAACTATCTTCCTCTCTAATGCCTAGTAGGAGGACCCAAGGTGAAAAGTCCTTTGCATGAACTATGAGGGTGTATATATAACAAATGGGGTGACTCTTCTCCTTTGTTGTGACTCTTGGACTTCCCTCATGACTCTTTGACTTCCATATGATATTTTGACTTCCTCATGACTTTTCACATTCTAGAGGTGAGCCTTGGAATTCCACTTTATATTACAAGTCTCATATATTCAGGATTACATAATCATATCCACCAGTGATGTGGCAAATTATGACTCAAATAACACCTTAACACGACACCTTGAAAAGACATAACATGACATTGATGACATGGACACAATGATGATGTGGAAATGTTAAGCCACTCTTTTTGTTGTTACCTATATGACTTCTTGAAATATGGCACATGTTATAATTTTTCTTCCTCCTCCCTAAGGCTTGAAGGTAGGGAGTCTTCACTATAATCTTGATCTTCACATATTGTCACAAT
Source organism: Pinus taeda (assembly GCA_000404065.3). NCBI lineage: Eukaryota > Viridiplantae > Streptophyta > Pinopsida > Pinales > Pinaceae > Pinus > Pinus taeda. Next base: position 17,099 of record APFE030692108.1, on the reverse strand, counting down.
TTGGTGTCCCTTCACCTTCTCGTTCAGTGATCAAATTGTCTTTGCAGCTTCATAAGTGTCTTCTAGTATAGTTTCTTTCTCCTTATTTTGAATCATCATCGTGTCATGTGAAAATATAGTACTTCGAACTGAAAAAAAAAAAAAAAAAACTCATGAAAATATGACATTAGTTCAAAAATATCCTATTCTAACATGCTTCATGAAAATCATTGATTGAGTTGGAACTAGGAGGAAAACTCAACGATAGCACAGTGTACAGTTCTAGAGGCCAAGAGTGAGGATTGAGGCTTGATGTTGCACAATACAAAATTTAAGGAGGCCTAGGCTGGATGACTACGCAGTTGTGGACCTTAATGAGGCAATCTTGAGCCTTGAAGTTTCCCAATGCACAGTTATGGAGAGAGAGAGGCCTAATGATTGTATAATTGTATAGTTCAAGGAAGAAGGATGACAACTTGAGGATTTCCATTGCATAGTGTGTCGAAGGAGGCTGAATGGGAGGATGCATTGAGTAGTTGTGAAGGTCAAGGGGCCAGGGTTGAGCACTGAGAATGCACAATATCCAATCCTTGGAGGCAGGAACTGCACATTACGCAGTTCCAACATGAAAGGGCTAAGCTTGAGGGTTGACACTACACAATGTGTAGTTCTAGAGGGTTGAGTGAAGTCAAGTTGATCGGGCAAGAAATTTATAAGATTTGACTAAGTACGAGATTAGTGAGGCAGAAGTGAAACTAGGATTGAACTTGTGAATGATCACACAAACTCAGAACAATTGATGACATAAAATAAAAAAGGTAGTACATAAAACAACATGATCCCCTCTATGCTACGACAGTATGACAACTTCCTCCAAGTGTGACACTTATACGACAATACATGAAAATTTGGTAATGGTTCTAATACATGTCTATATGATAAATAAGATCCATCAACACCAAAATTGCCCCTTGAGATAGACCAAAATGTTTCTTTTATGATGTGCGACACTTCCCATGCCAATAAACGATACTTTGGTTTTCTTCCAAAAGGGACTTGAAGACCTAGAGAATATACAAGAAATGAATAATACTACTAGAAATGACAACATGCAAGGTCAAATGAGACTCCTAAATTTTGATCTAGTCGAATATTTTGGAGGGTGCTATAGTGGTGACAACACTTGGTGACACACTGGAAGAGCTCTAGCTTCTCTGCCTTGGTATAAATTTTATGCAGGGTCTAGTTCTTCAGGAAGTATTGATTCATTGTGAAAATTACTTTGGATTCCCCTCTTAACTTGGTAATATGCATAGTCTCATTCATCCCTTTCTCAGTCAAACATATTCATAAGGCCAACCATATCAGAATTGTTTTGATTCAGGAGAAGGGTAATATAGTTCATGAGCATTAGATTTTCAGAGCCTTAGTTTTCATCTCTTGTTTTGCTCTACTGCTAGTAGGCTTTGATAATACCTAGGTGGAGTCACTATAAGAACACAAGCATTACTTCACTTCCATCGAGCTTGGTCAGTACCCTAGTGAAGTTACTTGCTTCACCTCCCTGTGTGGGAAGCCTTTCTCATCTTTCACCCTTTATTTATTTTTATTTTATAGAACTGTGTAAAGGAACTTATGCATTTCATGGTGTGGAAAAGGGATCCTGATTTATTCAGAGAAGAAGAGGTTTTTCCTTTAGAGAAGCTTATATATTTACCTCTAATATTAGTATGCTCATTAAGACTTTCCCCTTTTCCATCACTACTTGATTGGATCAATGTGAAAAACACTGAAAAACAAACAACTAAGCATAGGAATAAGTTTTCTAGACTAGATATGGGTACCATGGTTCTACAAAAATCTCTCCCGACGCAAGGATCATATTTTTTGTCAAAACATCATCGACCAAATGGTGTAAACCAAGACGAAGATGAAGGACTAAAGGTTAGCCAAATGTTGTAGTGTCATAACGCCCTTTTTCCATTCCACCACACACATTGCAACTAGACAAAACAGTTTGACATGAAGCTTATTTAGAAGAATGAACCAAAAACTGAAAAGACTTAACATAACAAACAAACAAAAAAAGATGACAAACTATATACATAAGGTAGGTAACAACCCTAGACTGTTATTGAAAATATTGTTTCAAATCTTGGTCATTCACAGGAAGAGTGTCCATATTCACATCCAAAGATTGGAGATGATAAGTGTCATGGCTAAGTTTCTCACAAACGACAAAGGGTATAATCCACAAGGACTAGAACTTAGTGTGTTTCCCCTTCTCTTCATGAGATTTGTCCCACTTCAATACCAAGTCTCCCACACTAAATTCCTTCTTCCCCACATACTTCTTGTAAAACCATCTCTTAATATGATTTTAATGAAGATAATTTTTTTCTTTTGCTTTCCTTCTTTCTTCCTATAGTTTCAAGAGAGTGTTTATCCTACTTTGAACCAAAAGGGAAGGCTTACCCTGAGACTCTTATGAAATTTGAAGGGTAGGTAGGTAAATGTTCGGAGGTAGGATGACTTCTTTTCCATACACTAGAAGGTAAGGAGAGGTTCTCAGAGAAGGCTTAGGTATAACACAATAAGCCCATAGAACGTTCACCAAAGCATTGTTCCAGTTCCTTTGTTCATAGTACATTATCTTTTTGATGATACATATGAGTTTTTTATTGGTTAAATCAACAAGATCATTACCATGTGGATAATAGTTAGCTAAATGTTTCAATACAATTCCATTTTCTGATGAAAAATCATAGAGTTTAAGCGATGAGAAAAGAGTTTCATTATCGAAAAAATGTGATGTTATAATGCCGAACCTAGTAATGATATTATGTCTAAGGAAATTGATAACTTTCTCATTATTCACATGTTTGAGAGGAACCACTTTTGTCCACCGTGTAAAGTAGTATGTAGAAGTGAGGATTTAGTAGTTTTGCTTTAATGAGTGTGGAAATATTTCACTAATAATGCCCAATCCCCATTATTGGAAAGGTTCTTCTATAATGATGGGATACAAGCTATTTAGGGCCATACATTATGTTTTGATAGATCAAGAAGATTTCCTGATTCACTTCGTATCCAAGTTTTCGTTTACTATTGGTTGAGTTTTGTGCTTGCTGCCACAAGAACTGGTACTCCAAGTATTTTTTGGCAGCCTCTATTTCCACCTCACTGAACCTTATTTCATAAAGAAAATTTAACTTCCTGCTCAAAGCATATGCTACTCTATTCTCCTTTCCTTTCATGTGTTTAATTTCAAATTTAAATTCGCTTAAGAAAGAAATCCAACATGCCTAGTGAGCATTCAAGGTAGGTTTCTTAAAGTAATTAGTTAAGCTACTATGGTTTTTCATTAGTGTGAATCATTTTCCAATAAAATAATTTCGCCACATTTTCAAGGCATAAATAACTGCAGTTAACTCCAAATGGTACGCTAAATATTTCTTCTCATGGTCCTTTAATTTTCAGGACTCATAAGCCACAACCCTGCCTTCTTGCATAATTACGCCCTCTACGCCTTACTTACAGGAATTTCTACGGATGGTAAATTATTTGTATGGATCAACAATTCTCAAAATGGGGGTGGTGGTAAGTAAGTGTTTCAACTGATCAAAGCTATTTTGACATTCATTTGTGCACTTTAAATTTTTTCCCTTCCTTTTCAAGGAAGTAATAGGATAAGAAACCCTTGGAAACCATTCAATAAACTGTCTATAGTATTAAGCCAACCCCATGAAATATCTTATATCAACTAAATTTTCAGGCACAGGCCACTCCATTATAGCTTTTATTTTATCCAGGTCTACAATGATTCCTTCCTTATTAATAACATGCCTTAAGTATTGAATTTATTCTTTATAAAATTGACACTTACTATATTTCGTGTATAGGTGATGCTCCCTAAAAGTTTGTAAAACAATTTGCAGATGCTTCTTATTTTCCTCCAAGTTTCTCAAATAGATAAGAATATCATCTATGAAGATAAGTACAAACTTAACTAAGTATTGATGGAATATGTTATTCATGAGACACATGAATGTCACTGGGGTATTTGTCAATCCAAAGGGAAGAACTACAAATTCATAATGGTCATATCGAGTTCTAAAAGTTGTTTTGCATATATCCCCATTCTTAATTCTTATTTGGTGATATCCATATCAGAGATAAATTTTAGAGAATATGGTAGCGCCATTCACTTAATCAAATAAGTCGTCGATGCAGGGTAAGGGGTATTTATTTTTTACTATTATCTTGTTTAGTTGTCTATAATCAATACACAATCACAAGGTGCCATCCTTCTTTCTGACGAAGAGTATTGGAGCTCCCCAAGGTGATACACTTGGGCAAATGTATTTCTTATCCAATAATTCTTGCAATTGCATTCTAAGTTCAGTCAATTCAGGAACACTCATGCAATTAGGTGCTCTAGACACAGGAGAGGCTCCTAGATTAATTTTAATAGTAAAGTCTACTTCTCGTTTTGGAGGCAACCCAAGAATATCTTTTAGAAAAAAATCAACAAAAATCTTGCACAATAGGCAGGTGTCCTAAGGTGACAATCTTCTCTTTAGAGTTTGAATGGCAGACTATAAATGCATAAATTTGGCACCCCTTTCTAATACATTTTTCTAACTGTGAATTTGTAATGGGTCTTAACTTAATGGGTCTTTTTACTCCGTGTACTTCCTGTCTTCTACCTTCCTCATTCAAGTTACTAATAGTTTTCTCTTTACAATTTATAAGAGACCAATGCTTTTCCATCTAGTCCATTCCAATCAAAATGTCATATGATCCTAAGGGAAGAATGTTTAGATTTTCTACTATTGGCTAGTTAGTCAATATCACTAGGTAGTTATCTACTGTAGCTAATACCCTTCTTTTGGTCCCCGTGACCAGTTGTACCAGCCACAAATTTTTGAATTTAATTGAATGTACCTAGCATTTTTCCACCACCTTAGGACTGATATAATTTATACTAGCACTTGGATCAACTAAAATAGTTACATTATGGTTTAAAATTTTACCTTTGAATTCCACCATTGTTTATTGGGACTTAGCCTTGTGACCTTCCAATGTAGAATTAATTCTAGGTAGACTCTTGGCTACATCCCGTATTGTAGATGCTTCTTGAATTTGAGTTATTTGTTCAGTTCCTTTTCAATAAAAGAAATTATTGACATAGTCAGGTCCTTCACATCCCCAACATTATAGTGGGGGTCTGTTGATGTTTCTAGTTCATATTTGTTAAGTTTTTCAACATATTTCATTTCACTCCATACTTTGTACTTTTTCTTAATTCTCCTTGAATTCCAATTTTGTTGATTTTTAAAAGAACTCTTAAAGTTTGCATATTTCATCCCTTTATTATTATGTGCATGCTTTTGTTCTTTCTTCTACATCGATTTCTTATTATTGTCCCCTTTTTGTTTCATCTATTGGTAGCATATTAAATATTTTTTAATAACCTCATCCATAGTTTTGGGGTTGTCAAATTCCAATTTTTCCTTCATAAATATAGGTAAAGTAGTAATAAATATCTCAACCTTTGCCTTTTCCTCTCGTATGTATAGAACATATCTCAATAATGATGTAAATTGCGTTATGAACTCATCCATAGAAGCTTTCCTCAATGAGAGCTTACAAAATTCCTTTGCCTTCTCATCCTAAAATCACCTGGTCAAATATTTGTCTGTAAAATGCTTTTGAAAATCTTCCCAAGTTACTTCCTACTCGTAAATTTTTCGCATGTCTTCACTTCCTCCCACAACAAGGTGGATTTTATTAAAAAGTGTAAGTGGGTTTGTTCTTCATAATGACATGTGTAATTGTAATTTTATGTGATTGAAGAAAATAATAAAAATAAACTTATTGTTGTAATGCTTGTCTCATGGGTTTCATGAGAAAGCAGTTTTATTTTTAGTAATGGATCCCATTGTGAGCCTTTAGGATTTGTCACCTAGTTATAAAATTCAATTTGATCCTATGTCATGTATGAAGGACCTTTCTTGGGCATGTTACATTTTTTTTATAAGTCATTTGATATATAAGAATGCTTTCCAAGACCAACCCAAGTTAGCTCCTTCATGTCGGCTTGAAGAAGAATAATAATATCTTCACCAAAGGACACGTCAGCTCATCTACATCTCAATTCAGTTTATTATCATGGGAAACAACAATAAATAGGCCACTCAATCTCATTTCAAAGGAAGTAATTTTGGTCAAGATATGAAATTAATAAGTGGTGTGAAGGTCAGGGCAATGGAGCCTTATAGTCAATGAAAAGAAGGGAAGGAAGAAAAAGTACCTAGCATTGTTTTGACTCTCTTTTAAGGGCTAAAATTATCCACACATGCAAGGAATATTTAATTTTCAAGTTGTATAAGAAGCCGAGAGGAATTGCAGTCCTCTTGGGTAGCTAAGTTGGAAGAAGGTCAAGTCAAGAAGGAAGCTTATTCAAGCTAGAAGGAGACCATATCCAAAGCAAAGGAAATCAAGGCATAATATAAGGTCTTATGCATGAGATAGGGTTTCTGAATTAGGATTGCAGACCTAATTGAAGGAGGCCAAAGATCTGAAGTAAAAGGAAGTTGAAGTTCAAGAGGAAGCTGAGAAGAAGGAAGGAGCAGAAGGTTGACTATCGTTCACTAAGGATCTTATCAAGGAGGCTTTGTGGCTTGGTATTGGACTAGAAAATAGGTCAAGGGTGTTGGTAATGGTATAAGTCATTTGAATTCTCTATAAGAAGAAGAATTTGTTTGGATTTTCCTCTCAAGTGGGAGAGGTTTTGGCCCTAGCCGATAGCCTATATTTTGTGTCTCTTGTCTCTTTATGGTTTTTGCCTTGGTAGCTATTTGATGAAGAATAATACCATACTAAAACAAGTAAATAAGATCCTAACCTAAGAAGTAAAAAACATTCACAAGAACTTATCATTAACATAGAAATCACCTAATCTCAGTGCCCTATATTTCTCAACATGGTATTAGAGCTAAGGTAACAAAGTAAAGGAAGGGAATCTTATCAAAGGACACTAAAAGATCAAATCTCGAGGAAGGAATCCAATCAAAGATCATATTGAAGTAAATATATAAAAAGGAAGAATTATAAACCTAGATCAAAGGAGGAGTCTACAAAGAAGTCTTGGGATCATCATCAAGAAAAAAAAGCCAAGTTGAAGAGATTTATGAATCAAGGTAAGAGAAGCACTTAAATATTAATATCATATCATCATCAATCAGAGAATAATTCTCATGATCTGCTCTCTATTAGTTTGAAGTTGAAGTGTCTTGTAGACTATTCATCCAAAGGACGATAGATAAAAAGGCGTTGTCCCAAAGATTCTAATGTAATCTCTCTTGTTTAGTCAATTTGGTGTCCTAAATTTCTTGCATAAATTATCAACCGAGGTTTGTAAGCTAATGAAGTCTGGTGCACTATATGTGCTTAGTTAACCTTTTTCTTACTTTGTTGTTTTGTATTTTATGTTGTTTTTGGGGGGTTTCTATTCTTTGATGTCTAAGAATGTACAACTTGAAACTATGAGAAAATTTAAGTGAATCTAAGGAATTTTAAAGGAAAGTAAATGTTCCTAAGTTAATCTAATTTCCTAAAAATGGACCAAGAATTTAAGTATGGGGGTTTACGCAGTGCATTATATTAGATATCATTTTTGGGATTCAATTGCGTTAAGTAAGTCATTCATGTATGACCATTTCCATGAGAGGTAGTCGTAACTGACTAATTTTCATGATTTGAATAGTTCACTTAGCACTATTGTTGCTCTAGTTAGAACCTAATAAAAAAAAATAAGCACATATCTATCTTATCATAGTACTATCAATGGATCTAATTCTTAAAACCAAGAATGAAATTGATGTAGAAGGTAACTCAGTAATTGCATTCATTAAACATTCAATCGTTCATTTTGGAATATAATTAAATCAATCTCCTTGAAATGATTATTGGGAATATCAATGATGCAACTAAATGAGGATCTGAAAGCAAAAAGGTAAAATCATGTAAAACTAACTGTAAACAACTAATGTATTTTTTACTTTCTCCAACATTCAAATGTGAAGCAATACCCTCTTGAAGTGTTGTGCAAGAAATCAATTATACCTTAGTTCCTAAGTTCCTAGGAAAATAACAATGTACTGAGTAAGTTCAATCACTGTATGAATTAGACATTTAACCATTTAGTTTAGGATCATCATCATCATCTTGAAATGGATTTTGAAAACATCCATTAACACAGTTAATTGACAATTCCGTTATAAGAAAATGAATGACAAAACAATAAGAAAAGTAAGAAATTGTGTATTTTTATTACTTCAATCTTAATTCAGTTTGGAAACAGAGTCATTTTTCTCGATGAAATATCTTGGAAGAATAAGGTTGCACAATTGTGATTTATCATTATGCTATTGAATAAAAACTGAAATGAAATATCATCCTAATTTAGAAAACAGATTTGCTGAAAACAGAGTAATGGAAATTGAACTAAAAACAACAAATGAAAAACCTCCTTCAATGCAGGGGCCCTTTGCAACTCACGTGGTTGGAATGCTAGCTAGTTAAGGATGCACTTTAAACGATCATTGACAACACGAAATTTGTATTATGAAAAAAATGAAGTATGAATATAGAGTATCAATAAAAAGCCTGAACTTAACACATAATTCCTTCTAACTTCTAACTTCCTCTTGGTTCCATGCAACTGATATTTAAAGGAAAATAACATAACCGTTTATGAGATAAACTTGCTACAGGTGGCTAATTCGAATTAAATTTAACATGACTATTTATGAGATAAAATTGCTATAGGTGGCTAATTTGAATTGCAATAGGATTGTTTAAACTTTTGATTAGCTACAGGTGGCTAATTCGAATTAGATTTGCAACATAACATTTAGACTCTTGATTAGGTACGAAAGAGCAAATCAAGAGTCCTACTACTTTCGGATAACTAGTTTGACTCCATCTTTGACCATGACCTTAGGCTTCCTTTTCCGTCGATTTGGACTGAGTGAATAGGATAGAATCCATGTGGAGATGATTCTAGAAATGCCCATGTGGTCCAATTCTTCATTTGACACTTGGAACCTGCTAAACCATGAGAGTAGCTACGGAATCCATAGTTAGTTGCAAAATAGGATGCGTTTTGTAGCTAATTTGAAAAAATCTATTCAAATAGCAAGAACGTGAAAATATAATATGGCAATCATTTTAATGCTTTCCTTAAGACAAAACCTAGCATTTATCATTGATTGGGTCTGTAATATTATGAGAAAGTGAGGGAAAAAGGTGAGAAAAAATGTCAAGGAGGGTAATTTTGAGGTTCAAAATATCCCTAAAGAAAGATCCCTACCATTGAATTCATCATGAAAATGTCATCATTGATCTTCCTCAACAAATTGTTTGCCATGAAAGGATCCAAGGGATGTCCCTCTCTGTGGGATCAAGGATCACTATTGAAGAAAATTATCTTCATTAAGGGGAAATTTGTTATTCTATATATCATCATCAACATCAAACAAGAAGTGAGGAGAAGAAGCATATTATCAAGTAATTATATTTATTTCCACATTTGAATCTTTCAAAATGTATTTTTGCAAGGAAAGAACCAAATTTGTTGGCGCTTCAAACTATCTTGCATGGAATAAAAGGACAAATCTGAATCTCATTGAAAATGAGGTGATGGAACATGTCAAAGGATCTATCACAAAAACAAGAAAGGAATATGCTCAATTTCTTGCAAATTATATGAAAGGGGAAGTTAGTTCTCAAAGGATTCTCGTAGAATCCATCAAGGACTCCCTCATTCCATATGTGTCGAAACTAAAAAATTCAAAAGAAATCTATGACAAAATGGTAGAGTTGTATTCTGTTAGCACTGCTAGAGAAGTCATCTCATTAAGGCAAGAACTCTACAAGCTGAAAATGTCAACAAAAGATGGAATAGGCTCATACTTTATGAGGATATTTGAGATCTAGGATTAACTTCAAGATCTGGGAGAAGTCATGTCTGATAGAGAAATGACTACAGTTGTACTAAATCTACAACCAGAGGAGTGGGGTAACTTTACTTGAAGTATTTATGGGAAGAAAGAAGCCACTCCATTCTAAGATCTATGGTCACTATGAACAATTGAAGAATCTAGAATAAAGGCCAGCTATGATATGGGAGTAGGTGAGAAAAATCAAGCTTATGCTACAATGATAAGAAGAAAGGGAAAATTTGGGATGTCTATTTCTTGGAAAAAGAAGAGGGACATGAATAATATTCAATGCTATGGGTGTCAAGAATATGGGAACTACAAAAGAGATTGTACTAAGATCAAGAAGGAGAATATCAAAAGAGGAAGAGAAGAAGCCCATATCACTGAAGGAGTGGAGGAAGATGAAAAGAAGAATTCCAAGAAAGAGGAAGTAAGAGATCTCTATTATGACTGAGATAGTCTTCCACACATAAATTCTTTTCAAGTTCCTATGTCTTCTATTGTAATATATTACTATCATGATTCACTAAGAAAAATAATGGGATGCATCAAGGCATCATAAAATCATTGAAAACAAGACCTCGAGACATCATTATAGAGAAGCACAAAAGGTGGTTGGAATCTATGGAAATCAATAATGAAGGTTATAACTCTTGGAAACCTCATTGGAAACATAAGTGGTACTTATGGAAAATAAAGAAAGTGTCATCTACTACAAGGCTCATCATAAGTCTCTCAAAAGGAAACATCTATTGGATGGGGATACTCTAGATCCTTAAAGATTCTCTGATGGAATCTTCATTGAACGTTCATTGATTGAGAAGGGAAGAAAGTGTTTCATCAAGATTTCCAAACTTATGGAACTCATGGAATTATGGTATGATGACGTAAGCGGTGAAGAATATCAAGCGACTGAAGCTGTTTTTAATGAATGAAGTTGTTGAAGGATGTTTGGATAAACCAAAGGAAAAATGTGGTATGTATGCTTATATTCAATATTGAAGAGTCATGTGATATGGTTGTAGGTAACATGGATCAATTCTTTATCTTAAGATCACAATCAAAAGGAAGGATCTCCTTCGGCCATGGAATGCAAGAATGCATGGGTCACACATTCACTAGATGAAATCAACATAATATGTCCTCATCAGAATGATGAGGTGCTTGACATTAATTGGAGGAGCTCTGATTAGAAGTTCTTGAGAATGAAATGCGTGAAGAAAGGAAGGAGAGATCATGGGATATGCAACCATGGAAAAAGGAAATCAACATCGATAGACCAAGAATATTTGACTACTATATCTCCATGAAAGACATGAAGATTCTAATGGAATCTTGAAAAAGAAAGAGGACCTTGAAAATATATATATCTTTGGGAGATGTGTTGATATGTATGCAGGATGTTGATCGAAAATAGAATATGTCATGATGAAAGACCATCATAGAAGTAATTTTGAATTATATGTTCATTTCTTATATTGAACAAATATCTAGATGAACTTATGCAGGGATGTCGAGGGAAGATCTATGGATATATTCCACCATTGATGCTCATGTAGTAGGACGAAAGATCCTTATTGAAAGATGGCATGAAAAAGGAATCATGGCATGAAGGAAGGACAAAGATGTACAGATGGATAACTTTCTGATGATGACATAACTAACTCATGGATGAAAGTGAAAGATGGTTTGTGCCCTATGAAGAAGTCCCAAACATGAAGACTCCTAAATAAACGAAAAGAATTTCATGACATTGTGAGGAGGCATTCTTTAAGAAAATAATTGTTCCATCATCTGCACCTGAGGAGCTGTTGTAGGTCCCTAATTAAAAGGTAGTTTGGAAACAAGTTTCTTACTTGGGAAAAACTTTGAAGAAAAATGCCTAAGCTAAGAGGGAGATGAGGTGCATTCCTTGCATAGGAATGAGTACATTCGTTTATTGGAATAGATATGTCCTCCCTAATTAAGATGGAGAGATAAACACATACTTCTTGTCTGCACATGGGAAGATAGAATGGAATACTGGGTAAATATCTGGCATCTGATGCTCTTTGAGTATGAATTTTGGAATCCAAGACAAGAGTAGTCATAGAGGATCGATATTCTTTGAGGACTGGGAGTCCATGATAAGAATAGTTTTGGTGGAACACACCTTGAAAACCTGGGTGAGGTATGTTCCGAGAGAGACAATGATGACGATGTGTATACATCATTAGTCTTGCCTGCATTGAGCTCAGATCCTGTGGAGAGATAGAGTTGTTAGTCAAGGCCTTGTTATGTGACAATGATGGTTGATATGATTCTATGTAGATGGGTTACTGATTCGACTCTTCTAATTTGAATTCTTCATATTGAGAATGACCAAGTACCATTATGAATACCTCCTTAGTTAAGTGGGAGTTTTGTGAAGTGTAACTATGTTCGGTCTTCATAATGACATGTGTAATTGTAATTTTATGTAATTGATGAAAAGAAGAAAGATAAAATTATTATTATAATGCTTGTCTCATGGGTTTCATAAACAAGGAATTTTATTTTTAGTAATGGCTCCCATTGTGAGCCTTTAGGATTTGCATCTAGTCATAAAAGTCAATTTGAGTCTATGTCATGTATGAAGAATACTTCTTGGGCATGTTACATTTTTGTATAAATCATTTGATATATAAGAAGGCACTCCAAGTCCAAGCCAAGTCACCTCCTTCATGTAATCTTCAAGAAGAATAGTAATATCTTCACCAAAGGACACATTGGCTCATTTACATGTCTAGTTGGCTTATTATCATGCGAAACAACTATAAATACGCAACTAGGCCTAATTTAAGAGGAAGGAACTTCGGTAAAGGTTTGAAGTTAATAAGTGGTGAGAAGGTCAATGGAAAGGATCCTTATAGTTAGTGGAAAGAAGGGAAGGAAGAAAGAAGTCCCTAACATTGTTTTGGGTTAGTTTTAAGGGCAGAAATTATCCACACCTGCAAGGAATCTTTACTATTCAAATTGCAAAAGAAGTCGAGAGGATTTGCAGTCCTCTTCAGCAGCTGAGTTGGAAGAAGCTCAAGTCAGCAAGGAAGCTTAGTCAAGATGGAATACCCTATCCAAAGAAAAGGAAAAAAAGACATAAGATAATTTCTTATGCATGAGCTAGGTTTTCTGAATTAGGATTGCAAACATAATTCAATGAGGCTAGGGATCTAACGTAGAAGGAAACCGAAGGCTGAATATCCTTAACTAAGGATCTCATCAAGGAGGCTTTGTGTCTAGGTCATGGAGTGGAGAATAGTTCAAGGGTCTTGGTTTTTTATTCACCAATTGAATTCTCTATAAGAAGAAGAGTTTGTTCCAATTTTCTTCTCAAGTAAGAGAGGTTTTGGCTCTGTCTAGTAGCCTATAATCTATGTCTCTTATCTCTTTATGGTTTATGCATTGGTAGTTGTTTGATGAAGAATAATACTATATTAACATAAGTAAAGAATATCCTAATCTAAGAAGTAAAAAGAATTCACAAGTAGTTATCATTAATAGATAAATCTTCTAATCTCAATGCCCTAGATTTCTCAACAACTTTGCCTTGTAGCTGATAGATGGCGAGTCAAGATTTTAAATTGTGATCGTGCTCGTAAATATGAAAATACTTGTTCATGTTAATAAGCCAAGCCTCAACAACCTCTTCCTATTCATCATTAAATTTCAAGGATTTAATCTTCTTAAATTCCCCTTGCCACTCAATGTTTTGTCTTTTAGGTCCCTTATGACCATAAGCATTGTCTGTCTCTTCTTCATTATTTTCCCGATCACCTTCAGATTTTGGGTTATCATTTATTTGTCTTTGTGTTCCAATCTTGTTTCCATCAGAATAGGGTGTCTATGGTTCTGCTAGTCTGAGAGGTTATTCGTAATTATTTTTTTGTCCTGCATCAACCTACCATTATCATCTCTTAACCTTACCATCTCATCGTATAATTTTTGGACTGTTTCGAATAGGGCATCATTAGGGTGTTGAGTTTCCACTCCAGTTGTACCCACATTTCTGGTTTAGTTGTTACACTTGGAACTAGACCAACTCCAATTGTTGGTTGTACGGATTGTGGTTAACCAACTCTCCTAAATAATATATTCTGTTAACACAAATAAATTATGTTATTTTAATCCACCCCAAAGATGCCACAATCTTGCAATCTGGTTCTAATACCACCTATAACATAGCCAAGAAAAAAATATGTTTTCCCTTCATTAAATTACTAAATGTTATATATTAATTGCATTAACTATGATCATATTAACTTGAAGGTTTATTTAACTAACATCAATTAGTTTACTTTCTCCATATGTCACACCTAAATAGTGTTACCATTGTGGCGATACTAGAATTTACCCATTATTTTACCTTAACCCTTAGCCATATTATTACCCTAAGGTATATTTACAAAGTTTCCTGATCACTTACCCTTATACATATTGAATCATAAAATTAGGTTAGTACATATATAAATATAGATTGAGAGTGAAGGTTCTTGAATTTTTCCAGTTGTCTTCCTTAGAACTGCCATTCTCACTCTCATGTTTGGTGAGATGTCAAATCTACGACTCTGTTGAAGTACGGATAAATCAACAGTGTACAAAGGAGAAGGGATTTTAGGATCTAACTGAATCCCCTTCCCAGATGCCGCAGAGGCCTATTCTTGCATTCTCTATCTGGTGAATTTGGCTCTACATCTATGACATGCTAAACCCAGTGTCCACCTCACGACAGGTGGTTCTTTGTTTCCTTGTAAAAGATACAAAATTGTTTTCTTTTGTAGCAATGTTTTCTTTTACTTCTTGTCTGAATTATTGGGTTAGTCCCTTCTCTTGGAAACCAGGGAATTTATGATCTAAGTATTGCGACCAGAATGTGGCTTTCTCGTGGGTATGTCAAGCCATCGTGGTGAGAAATTTACTCATCAATTTTTTCCTTTTTTCTTTTAACTTACGACAATAGCAGTTTAACCTTGGGCTTTATATTTTTTCTTTTGGCGTAGCTGTAGGAATTTACAGGGTAAGTTCCTCAGACAGAACACCAAAAGGACACCGCTCACAAACAGATCACAGATCAATACAACAGTATTTTGACGTGGTTAAAACCCTCAAAGAGGGAAACAGTCCACGGCCTGCGCCAACGTGGCTACTACAGGCAATTTATTAATAAAATAATGAAAATTTACATAAGCTTCTCTCATGCACGGTTAACCTACAAATGACCCTCCATGCGCTTTTAAATAGAATTCAGGGACCAATCGGGTGTCAAGCCACGGATCAAGTGTCGGTAATACCGAGGAGAGAATGAACCGTCGGATCACTACATATCGTGACCGTCGGATTGTAAGTTACAAAATGTACAACGGTAAAGAAACACACTTTACCTAACTCTATACCTAACTCTCTACTAGACCAAGTTGAACTTAACTATTTCCTATGTGTCGGAATATCCTAACATCCCCCCTTAAGAACAACTTGGGATAGGATTGAAGGATTTACAAATATGACACAATAGGAGAAGGAAGGAAGCACTAGAGCCTATCCCCCTAGTGACAACTTCCTGAACTCCAACAATAAATCGAAGTTTAGTAAACTTCGCCTCTGTGAGAGCCTTTGTAAAGATGTCTGCAACTTGATCATCTGTTGAACAATATTGCACTTCAAGAACATGGTCATGAATGAGCTTTCTGATGAAGTGCATGTGTAGTTCAATGTGCTTTCTACGCTGATGCTGAACTGGACCTTTGCAAAGCTGAATGGCACTTTGATTATCACACCAAAGAGTAGTCGGATGCTGCTGCTGAAAGTCAAACTTTGATAGGATCTAACGAAGCCACAAGGCTTCCTTACTAGCTTCTATGGCACCACAATACTCTACTTCTGCTGAGGAAAGAGAAATGGCAGCTTGTTTCTTGCAAGTCCATGTAATAGATCCTGAACCAAGAGTGAACACATAACCGACAGTAGACTTCCGATCATCAGGGTCACCAGCACAATCGGAATCAGTGAAACCAACCAATAAAGGAGATGCTTCGGCATTGTAATGAATGCCAAACTGAACTCTACCTCGAACATAGCGAACTATTCTTTTAGCTTCTTTCCAATGACTTTCACGTGGGGTTTGCATAAACCGAGCAACAAGACCAACAACAAAGGAAAGGTTAGGACGAGTATGGGTTAGATACAAAAGTTTTCCTACAAGTTGACACTATAAGGTAGCATCAACTTCAGGGAAAGTACAAGTGACTGAAAGTTTGACTCCAGACTGAAAGGGAGAAGGAGTTGGCTTACAATCTTCCATGTGAAAAAAGCGTAGAAGATCACAGGCATACTTGGATTAGGAGAGGAAAATACCTTCCTTAGATTGCAAGACTTGAAGACCGAGAAAATAATGTAAATGTCCTAAGTCTGTCATTTCATTCTTTTTAAGGCTGGACTTCACATGGTTAAGAAGGTTGGGGTCACTACCAGTGAGGATAAGATCATCAACATAAAGAACAAGAATGATAAGAGACTTGCCCTCTTTCTTGGTGTAGACAGTATGGTCAGAATGACACCTAGAAAAGCCAGATTCTAAAAGAAAACTATCCATTTTGGC
>APFE030692107.1:0-14848 GCA_000404065.3 Pinus taeda | reverse complement strand
AATCCTTTCCTAATGTTCATATTTCCTTCATTTGAAGTTCAAGTAGATTGATGTCAACTATGGAAAATCTCCAAATATCGTAATACTTTTTTTTCTCAACCTTCGGGTCTTGATGTGCTCTATAAAGACAATTAAACATTCTCATGGTCATATCCCCATCCAATTCCATAGCTCAAATCTTGTCTTTGAGGGATTTAACATCTTCTTTTGAATCAACAACCATCTTATCTTCAATGAAATCTCCACCACTCATCTCTGAATGCTATGGATCTACCTTCATGTGGTTAAGCTTCAAAGAAGGACATGTTCTAATACCAATTGTTGGAAATAATGAGAACGGGGTGGATCAATATTTCCTTAAATTTTCGCAATTGTTTAGTTTATTGCATTAACATTTAGAGAATTTAAAATAGACATATGAAACATCACATCAATGATAAATACACAAATATTTGTCACAACCAAGTGTTGTGTTATGTACAATGTTAAATACAAATTTAGCAGATAAATATGGAAGGAAGCGCAAGACTCCCCAAGAGGTTTTACCAACAAAGCTAGAAGGAAGAAAATGCTCCCTAAAAATTTTGGGTTCTTGTACCAGGGATAATGGCCCAACTAAAATCAGGATGCTATTGTTGTCCTCTACTACCACTACCACTAATGTTGTTGTTGCTACCATCGTCGACACTCACTACTATTGCTACCACTGTCTACACTCAATGTTTCTGCTACCATTGTCCATATTCATTGATGCTACTACCACTATCTATAATCACTACTACTACTACCATTGTTCACACTCACTGTTGTTGGCAATTCCACTACTACTGCTCTCATGTTGCAATTGAAAATATCCTCAACACTCTCATAATGTCATAAACATTTCTCATCATCACAACCCTAAAGAGTCAACATATAACATCTCCCTCACATGAATAATAATGTTGGAACAAAAATAGTACTATTGTCACATGAATGTAACAAAAATCTACCTCAAGCATTCATCAAGCCCTTCATCATGTTGCAACACATCTATGATTGATGCATCAAGTACCACTATTATGTTAGATCATTATTTCTCATCAATGACATTTCTATACAAGGGTGTTGTCATTATCTACCATCAATTGTCATGCATAAAGCCCTATTCATACAAGGTTACTTCAGTTTGTGCTATATCAAGCTCACTATCGCCTATGTGCTCAACACATCATTGCTACATACAAGATTACTCTCACAAGCACAAGAATTCTGGCCAAGCATCACTTACAAAATAATGTCAGATAACACTGTATAAAGTCAATGCCATGTCTCAAAGTCATTTTCATAACAATGTTCCTCAAACCATTGTTATGCTTTCATTCAAGTCACTACTTTCGAACATTGTTATATCATCAACATCAACTATTGAAGTGTTTGCTATCACAAACTTCTGCCTTGAGGACCCTATTCTTAGTACAACACCATTGAATGTTTATAGTTCACACATTAAGGAAAACATATCTAAAATTACATTATTTGTTGTCAATATATTGTCAAATGTCATAAAGATCATTGTAAGAACACTTGAATATGTAAAGGACAATGTTATATTGAGCTTGGTATGGCTACAATCATCAAGAGCCTTTCACTACCTCATAAGAACAAGATCTTAGAGGAAATATCTATGTCATCATGCATTTAGATGATGCCACATAAACAATGATTTTTCATGCATCACGTTATGCTGCATCACTAAAGAAACCATTACTATCTACTATTGCTACAAGGATTATTTGACAATAGAACATCGTTGTAGCAAATTGATAATGAAACCTTAGACTGTTGATTGCCAAATATGAAATCTTATCCATAATGTTCTTCAATAAACTAGAGTTATAACTGTAGAAGCTCTTAATGCTTAGAGTCAATCCTCATTGCCAAATTGGCAAGTTGTTGCTTTCATGCTTGGATCTACAAGCCACAAGGTTTGCTTAGAAAATATATACACTTGGTCTAAGTCTTCTTTAAGACTAGTTAGTTAGGGCATAATTATTTACTAAAGATGACACCTGTAACTTTGAGCGTAACAAAATCCTTCCAAGGATGATTATGCTATCATTGAATAGACAAAACCATTACTGTTATTTCTAGATGAGGTAACATTGAGTCTACTATTAGTGATAGATACCTTACTTTATATTCATCAACTTACTTCATACAAATTTACTCATACAGGCCAGCTTGTATCATAGAGAGCTTGCACAGGTAGGCGTAGTTATGGCAAGTATTGTAATATGTGTGTATATAAATAAGTACTCATCATTTTAATGCTTATAATTTTTCAACTTCAAATGCATTAGGTTTGTAGGCTCTAAAAAGGTTGTTTCATCTTGTAGAATTAAGTACTCTTCTTCAATTAAAGACCCAAAGAGGTGATTCATCCTTTTGACCTTATGTTGCAAAGAAATTTCTCAGGAAATTGTGCCCTAATGAGGGTTGAGTTTCATAAGAAGAGAAAATTCCCTTCATTGATGGTCATGGTATGATAACCCGTAAGTTCTCAACCAATGATAATTCGTGCAGGAGAGACATGTCTTATATATATGTAAACCTTAGATCTGATTGCCTAGAAATATGCCCTAATGGATGGTTGCGGTGATCCAGATAGAAGGATTAAGGCCTGCAAATAACAGATCCCAACCATAGTAATTACAAATCCTTACTGCTTCTAGAAGCCAAAAACATTTCATGTTGAAAAATGCCACATAGTTAATGATATCAAATTGATGCTTGAGCCTCCATGGATAAGGATTTTAGGCCTCAATATTCTTTGTTTCTTTCATTATATAAATCACAATATTCCTTCGTTGGTTCTGAAAGAGAAAATTACAAGAACAAAAACCCTTTCTCCCAAATGAATCATAAAAAAAAACATTGATTAGAACACAACACGTTTTCCTCTACAATGTATCTTGAGGACTCCTCAAGGCTGAAATTTTGGATTTTCTCAATCAAAGAACAATTATTTAGATTACTCGATGGAGGAGTGATTGAGGCCTCATTTTATAGATTTTGATAGGGCTCAATTTAAGCATATGAATTCCTAAATTTCAGAGAACCATTTGATTTGAAACTTAAGTTGTGGAGGGAATTTCTCTTAAGGGTTTTTTAAAATTTAAATTTAAATTAACTTAATAAGCCACAAAACCCTCATATACCCTTGATCATTTGGAAATAATAATTCATGAGTGACATTTTTCCATAAAAGGGACTATTTTAATCCATGGTGTATGAACTTTTGACGTGACCAAGGAGAGGCTGCCACATCACCACCTCATGGGGTTTTTACCCACAAATTAGGTACACTAAATTTGACTAGACCTCTCTCTGAAACCATAAAGGCCCACAAGGCACTCCACATATCAATGGAATCAACATGACGAGTAGAATCCATTGACAATAGTCTCCAAGGCAAACTCAGATATCTGATGCTTCAAAAACCTCCAGCAAGTGTGGGGTGCGTTCTCCATTTAGATAATCCAAGCCTTAGAGTTAGGGTTTCATCAAACTGCATCATCCTATGGGCATCATCATTACTTGTATCATAACAATGAACTCTAACTATACTTGACATCAATTGTGATATCTACATCCCTGCACATTTGGCCCTTGATGCACCTGCACCTGCATTGACATCAATGACAACATTTTTTCGTGGCCATTGGTTTCAGTTTCTGAATGTATGGCAATGTACTATTCCACTTGAGTCTTGCTACAATGTCATCCAAATTGTAGCAGATGCCCCTTATTATACGCTTGAGTTCTTCCTGGCTGCAAAATTTTTATAGTTATCAATTTGTTTATCTCTGATAACATACTCAACAGTGTTTCCATTTGTCGATGGTAGGTTGTGGAGTGTAAGAAGCGGAGGCTTATTTTCCTGAATTTACCATGGTTCTACGGCCATTTGAGACAATTTCCACTAATGTTTGAATCCAAAAAATATTATCGATCGCCAAATTCTTTGGCTTCCAGGCTTAATATTTCCTTCTGAACTTCCAGTGGTGGAGATTCAGAAATGTTGGGCACATAATACCATCTGAAAAGACGAGGATGTCTAGTTGATGATGATCCAACTACTTCGCTTCTCCGTGTCGGTTGTTGCATCCTTGGAGCCATAATCAACCTGTATTCAACAATGACCACTACAACAGACCACGAGGAAGGATTTGTAGAGAGAGAGGAAGCGTATAATACTTGGATGTGGGTACTGACACTATAACTAGTTGTATGCTGAGGCAAAGAGAATTGAATTTGAATATGACCCATAGAGTGGACTGCAAAATGCAAGCTAAGGGTTACTTGTGAAAAATGACGGGACGAATTAAGAAAAGTGATTAGAAAAGAGACCTGAGGGCTCCTTAGGTTGATAGAACATAGCTTAACTCGAGAGAAGAAAATAGTGTTTTTGGAGGAGAAAATAGTTAAATATGCTCTCAAAACCAGATAGAGAATGTCCTCGCATACCATACTCCACATACGAGTAATGGGTAGTTAAACGAAACCCAAGTTGTCTTTGCATTTTGAAAGGAATTTGGGGATAGAATGACCATCGGATTAAGAGACGAGCTAACCCCCATATTGTGCAAGAAGAGCACAAAAAACATGGAGTATCTTTCCCATGCAGAAACCCTGGACTCCTTGAAATGGAGTAGCACACAATTGTAAAAACACCCCCCCAATTCGAGACTCAGTTCGATTACCCAAAGAATGACATTATCAACCGAAACATGACCTCTCGACCTCCTCCACCCTAATGGCATTGTGAAAGATTTATAAATTGTTATCTGCATAGAAAGCTTAGAAATGATAGAGACGAGCTCGTGGGAGGTGGATGACACCAACCATGTGTCCTAGAGATAACTGAGACTCCCGCAAAACGAACCATAACACATTATGAGTCAGTTAATCATCCAAATCCGCTTGTCAAGGAAATATCTAGTGATAGCTAATCAACCATGAGAGGAGGTCAGCATGATCACAGTGACAAAAGGAATGAACATGTATCTTGATCACATAGAATTGTTTTGGACGAAGTTTGTGGGTGTAACATTTAAACCCCAGTGTTGTAAACTGTGAAGTGTTGTACCCAATACACATACTTGCCACGTGGTTAGCATGCAGAGGCAGTGGGAGGGGCTAGAGTGTTTAACAAGGACTTCTATAGGTTAGATCTGGTGGAAGAAACACATGCTAAGATCTTGTATGTGGAAAAAATGTGTGTATAAGAACATTTGTCTGTTGAAGAGCAACGTTTCCCGTCGCTGGATAATTACCTTAGTGAACACCCCCATCGGGGAAGGAATTGTTGCCCGCTGAATTGTCTTGATGGATGCATTGTTTGATCTATATGAAGCCCTCCTTCTATTTCATTTCATCCCATGAAGCATCAATGTTAATATCTGCTTGGTGACAACCCTTGGCGAGGTAGTCTACCGCCTTGTTTCCTTCCCTCCAAGTATGTAGTGGGATAATGTAATCAAAATTCAATAACAAGGCTTGGACATTAGTTTCAATTACCTGTAGTCATCAATTATGGGTAAATATTTCCAACGGATAGCCCACGATTAATTTCCTAATTACTTCGATGACAAGTTGGGAATCGCCATGTAGTTGAACTAATCTGTAGTCCTTTTTCACTGTGATTTGGAGTGCACATTCAATCACTCAGAACTCAACCATGTTGTTCATACCAATCCCATAATATTGAGAAAAAGCATGAAAAGGGGTCGATTTGGCATCCCATACGATACCTTTGATACCCCCTTGACTTGGGTTTCCCTTCGAGGCACCATCAAAACTGAGAAAAACAAAGGTGTGCGGAGGAGGAATGAAATAATTTTTAGCTGAGATTCGATGGAGTTCATTGTGGGAATAATTACCACAACCTTTTGTCAGTTGGATACCCAAAATTTTCATTATAATACACTCTATATCATCCATGTTTCTAACTTCTACTGATAGAGGGAATGCTATTAATGTTTCCATGATGTTTGATAAAATAACGTCTTTAAGTACTTGGAGGTTTCGTTTCTTTTCCTCAAGCAGATGCAGGTTTCTCTCTTTCCATAGGATCTAGAGGAAAAATCTGATGGAGAGAATCTAAGCTTCTACTATCCATGGGTGTTTTAAATTCTTCTCTCAATAGTCTACAAACCACGTTTTGATTGTTGAATTGATTGGAAACGAGCATATAAATATATGTTGGATAAAACACCACAAGTTGTTAGCTAAACGACATTGCAGGAGTAGACGAGACGCTGTCTCTTCCCCCTGTGAGCAGAAAACACATACCGATGGACCCTCAAAACCTTTATATCTGAATCACTCCCATGTTAGTAAATGATCCCAAGCTATCAACCAAATGAATTTTTAACTTTGGGCCAGCCAACCTTCTACCATAAACATTTCCAAAGTTGTGAGTGATTTTGAGATTGATTTTCCACAAGCATGGAGTAGCTTTCCTTGATTGAGAATTCCATTGTAGAAAGATTACCCATCTTAGGATATCCGGTTTCTTAGATATACAAATTTGATGATTTTGTAGCATCCTACAATATTCTTGCCATTGGCTATTACCCTTAGTTCGCTCTTGTAGCGCTAGCCAATCATCCCAAGTCTTCCACTGTTGCCAAATTTGGTCTTCATCATTCTATTTCTACAAATCTGCAACATGATAAGCTCCTTGTGATTGAGTGAGGTCCTTGATTGTTCGAAAGTGGTCATTGACTTGAAGAATATGCTATTGTTGCCATGATTCCTGCCAAAAGGCAGTGGAAGAGCCATTGTGAATTTCCCAGAAAGCCTTTTACATGAACCAACATTTGGTCTCAAAAGCCCAATTTCATAGTCCCAACCCTTTAATCTCTCCATGAAATTGTGGAAGAGATTCTAGTGTGTCTAAGGCTATGCATTTCCGTGACCAAATTTCCTTCCAGATTTGGGGTCCCCCCATACTCATTTCCACCACAATTTCATATCATATGTTGTTCTAATGAGGATAGTATCACGCGATCCTAAACCACCGTATGCTCTGGGTAGAGCCATCTTATGCCATCCTAGCAAAGCCCACTTATGTTTGTTAGGTGAACCTTTGCAGAGGAAGTTGATCCATAAATATTTTCAATGGTATGTTGTTGTAATTAGGATAGGCATTGTAGAGATATGGTAATTCATAAGGGCTTGTAACACTGCTCTGATGAGAATCAATCGGCTTGGGAAGTTAAGTGCTTTATAGGTCTAGTTATTAATTTTGCGGCAGATCCTCTCAACTAAATATGCCCAAGAGTAAATTCTATTGTGAAATAATATCAGGGGAACTCCAAGATATTTGGAGGGAAAGAATCCTTTGTTAACACCAATTGTTTTACCAACATGCAATTGAATTATCTTGGGATAGTTGAAAAAGAAAAGGCATGTTTTCAACATCAATTTCCATACTATAGGAATCCATATAATTTGGAGGTGCTTCCAGATCCTTTTCAACTCCTTAGTAGTTGGTAGTCCAAAAATAATCACATCATCAATGAACTGTAAATGTGAGATTGGAAGGTCTGCTCCAAATAGCCAGAGGCCGTAAATATGACGAGACTTAGAATCTTTTTGGAAAATTTTTCCTAAACCTTCCATAACCAAGATAAAAATAATAGGTGATAGGGGATCCCATTGCCTGAAGCCTCATGAAGAAGTAAAAGTTTTGGAGGGAGATCCATTAATGAAAACTGAAAAAGAGATAGATGAGATGATGAAAAGTACCCATGCTATCTAGTTGTCTGTGAATCCAAAAGTGTTGATGACTTGAGATATGAATGTCCATCTTATGTGATCATACGCCTTAGAGAGGCCACGTTTGAGGAACATATTTGGACACTTGGTGATATTAAGAAAGTGTAGGATCTCTTGCACCACTATAATGCCATATGCAATTTATATACCTTCAACAAATTCAGATTGAGAGGGAGAGATAAGGGAAGGAAGAAGGGGTTAAATATACTTAACATCAATGTGGATATAATTTTTTAAATCATGTTACATAAAGCTATTGGTCTGAAGCCCCGAGGTGAGTCAGAATTACTTGTTTTGAGTACTAACGTGAGCAAGATCTCATTGAGTGTTGGATGAAGGGATCATTATATCGTGATTCTTCTACCAAAGCTACATGGTCATCTCCCATAAATTCATAGAATTTTTGAAATAATTCCATTGTATATCCATGGGGACTAGGAGCTTTGTTGAGAAGCATTTTCATACCACCATTTCAACTTCTTCTTTTGAGATTGATCGAATCAATTCCATATTTTGTTTTGTAGTGATTATCTTTAGAATATGTTGTAAAACAACATAAATGTCTAGTTTCATATCCATTTACGTCTCTGTAGGAAGGTTCTTAAAATAATCCACTAGTTTGTTTTCTACTTGTGCATGGTGTAGCTCTCTTTCCCCATCCAGGCCCTGGATAGAGAATATTTGGTTATTATGTCATCGCTAGCTAAGCGTGCAATGGAAAAAAATTGTATTCCTTTCACCTTGTCAAAGCCATTAGATTTTGGATTTTTGCTTCCATAGGATCTCCTCTTGTTTCCTACATTCCTCGAGCTTGTGGATGGTGGCTACTTCAGTAGTTTCTAAATATTGTGATCAACCCTCCAGTGCTATTTGTTGTTGAACTTCACTCATTTTCACCTTAAGTGCTCTCTAATCCTCTAATAATTACCAAAGGAAAATTTATTCTAATTCTTGATTTCTTTGTTCAAAATTGTTATCTTAAGGTGAAATATGTGCATTTTATTTACACCACAAAGTTCCCTCGGCTCAAGCCACCACTTCCTCAACTGATCTTGAAAGGATTCATGCCGGAACCAAAATATTTCAAAACTGAATGGACGATTTACATTAAGGGAATTTTGAGGTCTAAAATAAGCCTCCTAAGGAAATTATAAAATAATAGTGGAAATAATAAAATAAGATTAGATTACATCATCAAATTTTAGAGGGAAAAAATAAAACAAGTACTTTTTCAACTCGTATTTTCAACTTATCTCCCTATGGGTTTACTTAAATTTTGAGCGGGAACACTCGTTGGATGCATAATTTGATTCTGCATCCAAGGAGTACCCATGTTGCATACTTTCTATGGACCTTGCTACATGAAAAATGTGTTTGCAATCACGGTGTTTCATGTATTTCTCATTTTTCTTGTAGAAGGGTCCATCGAAGGTATGCAACATGGGTACTCCTTGGATGAGGAATTAAATATTACATCCAATGAGTACTCCCACTCAAAATTTGAGTAAAACCTTAGGGAGAAAAGTTGAAAATAGAAGTTGAAAAAGTAGTTTTATTATTTTATTATTTTTTTAATACTTTTACTTTTTTACCCCAAAAATGGTGAATCATTCCCCATGGTTGACATCGTCATCTTGAATTCTATTGGTTCTTATAATGAGGGAGCTTCTTTTAAATCGATTTCCATTCTAATGGGTCAATGATACGATCCTATACAACGTAGAATTGAAGCTTTAATATAAAGGTCATGTTGGATGATGTTTTTAATAATTAAGAATCTATCCAAATGGTAGGCAATCTAACTCTTCCCTCCACGTCAATTATTCCATGTATAAATTCCACTAATTGTGCTAAAATTTACAAGGTGTGTAGTTTTAATGGTAGCATTAATGATTTCTAAGACGTGTACCTCCCGTTTTTTCCTAGGCGTTGCCTTAAGGGGTCTTGACCCAGGTTCAGAGTTAGTTACGACAACAAAATTAGAAATGACACCTGTGTTATTGTTGCTTCCAGGCTCTGATTGCACGCTATGAGCTCTTCTTTTTCTTTTAGAGCCTAAGCTTTGTCTGCAAAGATATGCTCATTGTTTAACTTGACCTCACTGATCACTGACAATGCACGCTTCTCTCTGATGTGAAGCACATCCGAGACCCCCTAATGAAGCACATGGAGGGCCAGGAGTGGCAGCATGGCTAATTTCACTCCCACACGTTTGATCTTTCCCAGTTGGGCGCTGTCTTCCTTTAAGTCTGTGCATGCTATACCTTCAGGCAAGGGAATGACTTTGAGATCCAGAGTCTGTTCTGTCTCCAATACACTCTCGCTTTCTTGTTGTAGGCTCACTTGAACTCCGCTCGCCTGGCCCACGCTCGCTTGCAACCTACCTGTCTATATCTGCAGTTCATGTAATTCCTTATGCACACTACCCAGGGATATCTGAAATTTTTGTTCGAACTATTTCCACAGTTCCGTTGTAATATCCCTAACTTATCCCTTATTTCGTCAAGGTTCCCCTCCGTGAAGACCATCAGGTTAATGTGCATCTTCCTATCAGACTTTTTCTTCTTTCTTGGTCCAATAGTTATTTCTTTGTGGTGATTTGTAATCCTGAATGGTGTGATCTACTCAGTTCCATCATCTCCTCCCTGCACGAACCTTTCCTACTCTTCAATGTGCTAGGAAGTAGACTCTTCTACTTCCACTGTGGTTTCTTCCTCCATGCACTCCATCTTAACACGTTCTTTGTCATCTAGTTCTTTTTTAGCAGCAACCTCTTTCTTCTTTCGAGCAGCCTTTTCACACACTGCTTCTTGCTCTGCGCCCTTCTTTCTCTGCTCGGTTGTGGTCTGCATGAAGGAGCTCTCTCCACATTTACTAGTTCCTGCACCCAAGTCTATGGGCTCCTGCCATTCCACTAGCCATAATCCTATGATGTCCTCTATGTCAGTTTCTATAACCAAATAAGGAATTTTATGCCATACCTTTTGTAGGTCTCACCTCGCATGGATTGAGACATTATGGAAATCGGCCTTGAACTCCACATAGGCCTCCAGTTGTGAAAACAAGGTTGGGGACAACCTTGGCTATGATTTATAATGGCGCGTAGGTCCATCTTGACCAACACCCAAAAAATATTTGGTTCCATTACCCTCTCTAGTTCCTTTGTCGCCCACAACGAAGTGAACTTCACTGCCTCCGGTAGATCCTCATCTTGCGGAGGAAACTAGCTGTCCTATGGAAGTCTCCATTAAACAAGAAAAATTAGTAGTAACACGCATGCATAATGAAAGTATTTTCCATCATCCTATGCTTTGCGGTAGTTGAGCAGGAATTCCTTGCACAAGTATTGCGCCCAGTTATATTGCATGCCCTTCATGCACTGTGTAGCTAGTGAGATAACTGGGGTCAGAACCTCGTCCACACAACATTTCCTCATTACTTTACAAGACAAAATTTGGGCAACAAACCGCACTTACATGACGGTTATAGAGTGGATGGAATATCTGTGCGATTTCTTAACCAACCCAAATTTGTTCTTCGTCCGATCAGCCAACTGCTTATCTTTTCTCTTTCCTCAAAATTCTTTTGCTAGATCCTCCCCCTGGTAAGACAATCCGGTGATACGATGAATTGACATATTGGTGATGGGGTTGGGCTCTCCCAGCCAGAGACACCCATCTTGTACCAACGCAATCAACTGGGCACACAAACTGTATTAATTCTAGTTTTGCTAAAATGAGGGACCCATAACATGTTCATTAGCCCTGATTTCTGCACTTCGACAGCCCTCTTCATGGTCTCCAGCTGTGTGACCCCCATTTCTTCATAGTATATCTTCGTCATATACTTGCTTGTGGCAAAATGTGGGAACTTGTCATGATCGGTTAAATCCTAGTCTTCCATTTTTAAGGCAGGAATGTGCACCAAGAGTGCACGCTCAAAAGGCCCGTTTTCTGGCAGTAGCGTGGTCGAAATTGTAAATTTTGCATTATCTGGATCCTTGGCAACCTTCACTTTGCCCTTCCTGAAGGAATGTACTTTGAGAGCCTTGTGAGAGGCTCACCTCCTCCACATCTAACTCCTCAACTCCTTCGTGGAGCTCCTCCTCATCCAAGTCAAACGGTACGAAGGGTTTCTTTTTCTTATCCATTTTTCCCTTCTGTCAAACCTCCGTCGAGTTCTTTCTCAATGACTGCCTCACTGGTACAGCTACTGGATTCTTCTACTTTTCCTTAGCAGTAGAAGGCTTCGGCCTAGGTGACCTCGGCGCTGTAGGCACAGCAGGCATGGCTTCTATTGGCGCAACTTCAAGGGTTGTTGTGTCAAAAAAAATGACTTCAGATCTGGTGGCTTCCATGGGCTCATTTGTTGTCATTCGATCAATAAATGCTTCTCAGCTCCACTCAGGCAACACTGCAAAGCCTGGTCGTAGAAGAATTTTCTCCAAACCTTCTTGTTTCATAAGCCTAATGCAACAACATTCAGAAATAATCTTTAGAAAGAAAAGTGTTCCTTTGTAGGCTAGCATGCCAGATTTATAAGCGATTTTAAATTCAAATCTGTCCTTTCCCTACATTTCCAGATCATAAATGCATCCTTAGCAACAGATTTCCAACGATTTTCGTCATAAATTTCACCTACACGCTCCTCCTAATGGGATTTTCTCCATCCAATCATCTACAATGTCTTCAACTACTACTTTTGGACCTAGCTGCGCGGCACCATCCTCCATGGCACAACCCTCCTTCCGCAACTCTCCTTGGTGCACTTCTTGCTTTCATTGCGTAGCCTCCTTACTTTGTTTTTCTATTCTCCAGGCAGTGTATTTTATAGTCCCACAATCCCTTGCAACTACCTAGATTACTAAGACTGTCCTGCTTCCATGTAGTCATCGTGCAGGGGGAGGATCCCATGTATACAATTTCAACCTACTTCCATTCTCTCTTCCCAGAAATGGTTCCCCATTCATCTTTGTAAGCTGAACTGTGCCAGCATTTGAGATTTCCTTAACAACATATGGACCTAATCAGTGCATTTGAAATTTTCCTAGAAACTTAGTGAACTTGCTGTCATAAAGCAAAACCAAATCATTAACCTTCAAAGTGTGTAGCTTAATATGCCTTTCATGCCAGGCTTTTTCACATTCCTTTTGCACATGTTGTTGAAATATTGCAAGAAAGTGATCTTCTTCCAACTCCATGAACTATGCGAGTCATTCCTCCAAAGTCTTGCGATCCACCATCTCGATTAAAGTTGCAATACGTGGGCTTAGTACAATATATTCCATTGGCATTACCGTTTTGATCCCATAGACCAACCTAAACAGTGTTTGGCTTGTCAACTTCTTGTAGGTCGTTCTATATGCCCATAAAACCGGTGGTATGACATCCTAGTAATTCCTCTGCAGATTACAGATCTTTGTGTTACCGGGAATAGTGTCCACTCGGATGCTGCTACTCCCACTAAGACTGGTAGCTATCTTAGAAACAAACAAGTCTACTTTCGTTTTCCTTTATGAAAATAGATAAGAGTGGAACAAAGGAGACCAACCTTAGTCTTGCGCTTGATTTCCTTGTTTGATTCCTCTCCTTCTTGATAGAGCTTTGCTGCTTCTTCTTCATCTGCCCAGCTTCAAAGAGCATCTGTGGAATCACAGCAACATACTACTATCAAAGAACAAAGATCTATATTCATAAATAACACAGGACCAGATATGTGTTAACCATACAAATGCATATATATAAACAAACATACAAGAATATGGAGGAAAACTTGAATAGCTTTATTAAGATGAAAAGTAGCAAGAGGATTGCAACCATATGTTCTAACCCATCATCATCCTCCAGCAAGAAATCCCTTCTTCACTTCAAGTAAATCTTAGATCACCCAACGCTATGAAGTTTACACCAGAAAACCAACAGCACTTCTCTACAAGATACAATATTCCAGCCTCCGGATCTCTATGATGAGGGATCCATATATAGATGATTGTAGGGGGGTGAGTCATCTTCTGGGGTCTTGATTAGTGTCCTTTCTCTGATAGTTCCTGCTTCCACTTGGAGAATGATGATCTCTTACTCATCCCTGGTCGAAAACAGAGAGGCAAGTGTCAGAGGGGAAGCTTCTGGAAGATTCCATGATCTTCGACCTTGCATTTTGTCCTTGCTATTTGTCCATTCCCGACCATCTCACCCTACAGAGGGTCCATTCAGTATGCATTGCACCTTGTACACTGGGAAGGTGATATGCATCGCACCCTTTGCACTGGGTTTTTAGTATGGTCCAGTTTTGACCATTTCTAAGCAGTTTTTAGTGGAGAACTTTTGGGAGATGATGTAATCAGTTGACCTTGTTCCTTTAGGTAGTGAAGCAACACTTTTAGGGACTTAGGAGCCCTCAGTTTATGGACATTTATGATTGGGTTTGTAGTGCCCAAAAATGTCTATAACAGTTTCCCCCTAAAGCATGAGGTCGTTTATCTTTTTGATGTCGGATGAAATGCTTTACCATGAGGATCCGAAGTTTTTTCGAGCTGGGAGGCGACCTGTAATAAGATACAATACAATAAATTATCTTGACAACATTTTTTCATGATCTAGCTGAGGAGGGCATTCCCATGCTCAGCTTTATAAATTCATTTTCATGTACATAGGACAGACAATCGTCTACGTGGCAGACTGATGATTCGGATTCATCATCCTTTGATTTGGATGATCATCTATTCAGAAATGATGTACATTTGATGTCCTTATATTCCTGAATATATCGCAGCCCGGATGGATGAAACTAGATCTCGGGTCTTCAAAACTCGTTCAATCTTCAGTCGAAGTACAAAGCGATCCATGTGAAAAATGTTTTGGAGTCGAACATGGAAAGACATCGCCTGATTACCAGCCAATGATGTAAGCTGTTAATAGGCGCGAGAGGAATCACTATTGCGGAGGTAAATCCCCTCTGCGGACAGAGGTGGATCCCACTAGCCCCACAGGGGTCTAGCAACAATCAATCACGCTGCATGCAA